>OY757025.1:126036828-126203925 GCA_963580285.1 Lucinisca nassula
CCACCTTGGCGGGTATTCGAACTCATCCGAGGTTTTATCCCTAGCCACCTTAAATATACGTTTCAGAAAGATCCGATTAAAACTGCAAAGGCTACGGTGATGACAAGGTCAAAATTCGCCATTTTTAGCAATCAAAGGGACTTTACTCTATGATAAATGAACCAACTTGGCTAGTTTTCGAATTCATCTGAGATTTTATCCCCAGCCACGTTACATATAAGTTTCAGAAAGATCGGATCAAAACTGAAAGGGCTACGGTGATGTCAAGGTCAAAAATCGGCATTTTCAGCAATCAAAGGGACATTACTCTATGATAAATATGCCGACTTGACCGGTTTTCGAAATCATGCGAGATTTTGTCCCCAGCCACCTTACATATAAGTTTCAGGAAGATCTGAAACTGAAGGGGATACGGTGATGACAAGGTCAAAAAGCGGCATTTTCAGCAATCAAAGGGACGTACCTCTATGATAAATAGGCCGACTTGTCCAGTTTTCGAATTCATCCGAGGTTTTATCTCCAGCCACCTTATATATAAGTTTCAGAAAGATCCGATCAAAACTGAAGGCGCTACGGTGATGACAAGCATCTTCCCATAGTAAGTCTATGGGACCTTGTGGTTGCCATAGCAACCAAAGTTTAAGAGCGATTTCGAAAAAAGTTTATGTCATCAATGCCCCATCAGAGGCATGCTACAGACGAGATATGATGGAGATCAGTCTACAGAATACAGAGATATGGCTGCTCAAAAGTGTGGACGGACGACGGACGGACGGACGGACGACGGAGGACCCACTCTACTTTTAGCTCCCCTGGAGCCTTCGGCCCAGGTGAGCTAAAAAACAGAACGGACGGAAGGACGGAAGAACATGGCAGAAGCAATATGCCCCCACAACTTCTTCGAAGTTGGTGGATGATAAACTGACAGTACAAGTCCTTTAAACTATTTACAGTCTGACCAACAGAAGGCATACCTTTTTAAAAGTCCGAATCTATACCCTACGAATACTGAACCCCACTGCAGCCACTCAACTGAGGAATAGTTCAAGGAAATGCTTCAGGACATTACTATGGGACTGGCACCCACGATATTTTACCCCGCAAGGGCCGAAACTGTCGCCGGGTGTTGAAGGATTACATATTAAACATTGGTTCGCCCTCAACTTGAATATGCATCACCCATTTGGCATCCCATATGTTAAAACTCTGATTCAGCAGGTGGAGAAGTTGCTTGATGGACTTGCAGGCGATGGTGAAATAGAAGTAGCGTCGGTGACATGCTTAGTGAGCTAGAGTGGCCGTTCCTGGAGGTCCGTCGTGAGCAGTCCTCTTTAACCTTCTTTTATAAGATACATTCTGATACAGTGTCTATTAATATAGATAGGTACTTGACCCCTGTAACAGCGTCAACCCAAACAAGGGCATCAAAAGTAAACAACTCACAGTATCGTAGGTACCAGCCCTATAGCGATGCCCTGAAGGACTCCTTCTTTCCTATAACTATTCCGCAATGGAATAGTCTTCCCTCCTCTTCGGTGAATGCCAAGTCCGCAGAAGAGTTCAAGGCCCGTGCAGTGTAAGATTGAGACTAAGGTGTATGCGTTTTAGGATACCTCTGTTATTCTGATTGTAAATAGTTTTAAGGACGCATCTTTTTCCAGCTAAATTCTAAATTTAGCTAAATTCTAAATTTAGCTACCCATTCAACTGAGGTAAAGGCCAAGTATAAGAAGAAGATAGATAGGGATCAAGTATCCATCTTTATAAAGAGACAGTATGCCAGAATGAGTCCTATAAAAGAACGTTAAAGAGGACTGCTCACGACGGGGCTCAAGGGACGGCCACTCGAATCCGATCAGCATATCACCGACGCTACGTCCACCTCGCCATCGCCGACAGGCCTATCGAGCTGCTGTCCTCCGCACCCTCTCAACCCACCGAACCCCGAGTTCCAACATGAGGACGCCAAACGGGCGATAGACACCCAAGCCGAGGGCGAACCAAAGTTCTGAGTGCAATACCCCTTGTCTACCCAGGTGTGAAAGACAAACTACGTCTAGGAAACCCCAAAGTTCCGACCGCCTTTGATGTTACCTCTGAAATATATTGTCCAATCAAGATCATCAGTAATGGTGGCACCGGGATATTTTGCGGATTAAACCTATTCCAAAGTTTGCTGGCGTAATATACATCAAACCCAACCCGCCTTCCAGGAAGGTGTCGTGACATCTTTATTGAATGACACTTGGTCACATTAAAAACAGAAGTGAAGGCAATGATCAAGAATCGATATGTTAACCCACACTTCCCATCAGAGAGAAACACAAGCATTAAACTAGATCCAAATGGAAACATCAATAACGGGAAAGCCAAAATGACATTTACTTTCCCACAAAATGGCCAACTGGCTATCCGTAATAAAAAAAGTTATAAGCGATACACACACTCAAAGACAAACTAGAGCTGCCGCCTAACGGGCGCCAATTATACCCCCGCTACCGACAAATTTTTACAAGTATTTGACCTTGAGGAAGGTCAACGTAAAGGTCAAGGTCAGGTTTGTGTATATCAATCTTAAGTACCAGTGGCAAGGTGTGTGGTGTGTGAATATTAAAGAAATCGGTCAAAGAATAAGGAAGTTATGAGCAATGTTAAAGTTTTTTGTAACGGACATTTTTGTAACGGACCGACGACAGACGACCTTGAGGAAGGTCAACGTAAAGGTCAAGGTCAGGTTTGTGTATATCAATCTTAAGTACTAGTGGCAAGGTGTGTGGTGTTTGAATATTAAAGAAATCGGTCAAAGAATAAGGAAGTTATATTAGCAATGTTAAAGTTTTTTGTAACGGACATTTTTGTAACGGACCGACGACAGACGACAAGCTGACTCCTATATACCCCCTTCAAACTTCGTTTGCGGGGGTATAAACATAACAAAAATAAACCGCGACAGAACCGCTCGGGGGTTGGAGGGGATTAAATCGATTTGACGCGGCCGCAATCCTCGCCATTGATTCCGTCGCGATTTAGACAAATAATGTGTTCAATTCCGTATGAATGCTTCCCAACTAATCAGCGCAACATCTCCGAGAACACAAAAATCAAACAACCACATAGATGAAACAACGGTGAGGACCCGGCAGCAAAAAGCACTGAAATGCTGGAGCAAAAGGAAACCAACAGTTAGACTCCGATGGGCCCAACCAGAGACAGAACATCAGGTACCAACCAACATTACATAAGTTAGCCTTTACGCTGGAACCGTCATAGAATCCGAGGCCTGGCCTACCGGCGTGCAATAAAACAGGGAAGCAGGAAGCTATCAACCGTGATTGGGTTAACTACCACCTAGTCGGGTACAGGAAAAAACAGGGACCAGATCGGCCGCTTGGCTATCAAGCACAATCCTCCGTGAGCGCCCCAGAAGCCATGAGCTAATCCACCCAAGCGTGGACCCCACATCCCATAACAATCCAGTTTTTACACTAGTCTTCTGTGAGGTAGCCTGTCAAAGGCCTTGACATAGTGCATGACAAAGTATAAGTAAAACAAAGATGAGGAATCGTTACAATTAACTTACTCCATCCATCAAAGACACCAAAGGGAAAGAAACACAAACATGAAGCGACCAGACCATATTGGAAACCTAAACAAAGGATGGCCATAAGGACAGTTACTTTCCCACAAAATGGCAAAATGGCCATCCAAAATAAAAGACACAAGTGATACACACAGTGAGTAGTAACAAACAACAACATAAATAAACCACCACAGAAGAACCGCCTTGGAACGGTCAGTGGAAAGAATTACACTGGGGGGCTTAAATCGATTTTACATGACCATAATCCTCGCCCTTACCTCTGTCGCGGTATACAATAATTTTGTTTAGTCTGCATGAAGGCTTCCTAACTCATCAGTGTAACATCTCCGAGAACATACAAATAAAAAAACTACAGAGATAACAAGGTTGAGGACTCGACAGCATACAACAACAGGATTGCTGGAGCAAAAGAAAACCAACAGTTAGACTCCGAGGGGCCCGACCAAAGACGGAGCATCAGGCGCCAACCAACATAAAGAATACTAAAATAAAATAAAATTCCATTTATGTTTTTACGCTGGAACCGTCATATAATCTTAAGCCCGACCCACCGGTGTGCAATCAAAGAGGGAAGCAAAGTTGCCAACCGTGACTGGGTTAACCACCATGCATGCAGTCTGTTTTATAATATTGATGTTGTACCCAATCTTTATATATCGACCAACGATTTTACGAAATTGGGTTCTAAAGTCATTACAGGCATGTATTTTTCTAAATATATATACTAAGTCACCATAGAATTCGGGTTCCGATAGGCCTTGTAGCAGAAGTGAATTGAATTTTGAAACCAAATCAGAATGACGTCTATAAAACTTAGAAAAGTCTTTACGTAGTTTATGATGCCGATACCCCTGATTAAGAAGTTTAGCGGTTAATAATTGATTACGAGTGTTGAAGTCGGATACATGACTAGACACTCTAGCGAATCGAATTAACTGCGAAATATAAACCCCGTACAATGTCGCACGAGGAACATCACCGTCCAAAAAAGGAAAATTTACAATCTCGAAATCAAAATTTTCACGTTTATCATAAATTTTGCAAGAAACAAATCCATCTACAATAGATAGATGTAAATCCAAAAAAGGGGGCCTCGGTATCAGAGGAATTTGCCTTGTTTACCTGAAGTTCTAGCGGATAAATCTGACTGATCAAACCATCAAAGTAAGTATTGTCAATATTTAACTAGAATTTGTTTTTCTACAAAAACACTGATGTCTCCCCCGTTTTTGACCTCTAAGTATAACCTTGACATTGGAGGTATTGAGCTGGGTCTTGTGTGCAACATATCATCTAATGGAGATGAACATTTCTGCAAAGTAACTTTAAAAATGTTCGTAGAAAAATAAAAAAAGTTATTGGCCGTACACACAAAAAAAAACTTTTTTACCTTTGACCTCTAAGTATGGCCTTGACCTTTGAGGTACAACACATCGTCTCATGATCGTTAACATTTCTGCCAAGTAATTTCATAATCCATCAAAGAATAAGGAAGTTATTGACTGTCCCTTTTTACCTTTGACCTCTAGATATGACCTTCATATTGGAGGTATGGACCTTGGCCTTGCACATGACACATGGTCTAATGACGGAGAACATTTCTGCATGGTTACTTTATGTATAAAGTCCATCCAGAAATAAAAAAGTTATTGACTGGACATAAAAAAAAACTTTTTTGGGTCGATTGTTTATCAATCGACCCAAAGGTATAAAGGGCAAAACCTCTATTAGTGCTGGAGTCCACGTGACTATCACACCCACGGAGATTATTTATAGAATTTTATCGCAGTGAGGTCAACGTAAAAAGGTTAACAGTAAAATCTGGGCTGGAATCATGGGTTTGGCTAGGCAAACAGTGTAGGCCCAGATCAGACGCCGCAGAATGCGGCATCTGATCAGGGTCTTCACTGCTTGCTTACAGTATAGGAATTTAAGGGTCAGACGCCGAAAACCTCAGCGTCTAACCAGGGTCTACACAGTTTACTTTCAGTAAAGAAGTTTAATGGTTGAACGAAACTGGCCCCGTTCAGGCCCATTTTTCCTAACTACACCCAGAGACAATCGACCCTCCAGTGCTCTCAGTGCTTTGAATTACCTCTGACCTCTCAGTTTGACCTTGATCTTGGAGGTAATGACCTGGGTCTAGCGTGCACCACATCGTCTCATGATAGTTAACATTTCTGCCAAGTAATTTCACAATCTATCCAGGAATAAGAAAGTTATTGACTGAACACTAAAAAGGCCCCTTTTTGTCCTTTGACCTCTTAGTACGATCTTGACATTTGAGGTACCAACTTGGGTCATGCACGCAACACATCGTCTCATAGTGGTTAACATTTCTGCAAAGTAATTTCAAAATCCATCTAAAAATAAGAAAGTTATTGACAGAACACAAAAAGGCCCACTTTTTTACCATTAACCTCTATGACCTTGATCTTTCAGGTACCAAACTGGGTCGTGCGTGTAACACATCATCTCATGGTGGTTAACATTTCTGCCAAGCAATTTCAAAATCCATCTAAAAATAAGAAAGTTATTGACCAAACACGAAAAAGGCCCCTTTATGACCTTTGACCTCTATGTATGACCTTGATATTTTAGGTACCAAACTGAATCATGCATACAACACATCGTGTCATGATAGTTAACATTTTTGCCATGTACCTTCAAATTCTATCTAAAAATAAGCAAGTTATTGACAAAACCCTAAAAAAGGCCCCTTTTTTACCTTTCACCTCTAAGTATGACCTTGACCTTTGAGGTACCAATCTGGGTCATGCACACAACACATCGTCTTATATTGGTTAACATTTCTGTCAAATGATTTCAAAATCCATCTCAAAATAAGAAAGTTATTGACCAAACACGAAAAAAAGGCCCCTTTTGACATTTGACCTCTAAGTATGACCTTGAACTTTGAGGTACTGACCTGCCTCATGCGCACCACACTGCGTCTCATGGTTGTTAATATTTCTGCCAAATAGTTTTAAAATCCATCTCAAAATAAGAAAGCAATTGACCAAACACGAAAAAAGGCCCCTTTTTGACCTTTGACCTCTAAGTATGACCTTGACCTTTGAGGTACCGACCTGCCTCATGCGCACCACACATCGTCTTATGGTTGTTAATATTTCTGCCAAGTAATTTTAAAATCCATCTGAAAATAAGAAAGTTATTGACCGGACACGATTTGCCCATACATATATACATACTGACAAACTTCCAAGGGAGATAATTCAAAAAGTATAAATGCGAGAGTTATAATTCTTGCGCACTGCACGTCGTCTAATGCTGATTAATATTTATATGAAGTTTCGTGAAGATAGCTCGAACAGTTTTCAAGTTATAGAGCGGACAGGAATGTTTGACAGAGGGACAGACGGACAGACAGACGCCCAGGGGGAAAACAATATGTCTCTCCGAAAAATTTTTTTTCGGTGGAAACATAATAAATCATCTAAATATCTAGAAGTAGAACTAAAAGCTTCAATAATTTTAGATTGGTTATCAATGGAAAGCGACATCATGAAGTCTCTTTCATAACAATACAAGAACAGATCAGCCACAAGAGGTGCGCAATTCGTACCCATCGGAATACCCACAATTTGTCTAAATAACTTAGTACCGAATCTAATATAAATATTGTCAAGTAGAAAGGTGAGGGCATCACACACTTTCTGACATGACCAAAGTGTATACGTAATTCTTATGCTCCTTAGAAGTGAAAAATGCATTTCTGACATTGTTTTACTTCTACATTACATGCAAGACAGAGAGAATCTTCTCTGTGAAAAGTCCATTCAATTAAATCATTAAGCTTTTCTAGGTCAGACTGTATGTGGCCACGGTTAATGATCCCATCCAGACCCCCCACAATTTCATGGTGAAACTGGACCAACTGAGCCTCGCAAGACCCCTGACCTCGGAAACCATGCCGACAGTTTGCAGGAATGCGTTTAAAGGCCAGGTGCCAGTCAATTTTGCTAACTCATATGTGCTCCATGGCCCTGCAAAAGATGTACGCAAGCGACAATGGTCTATAATTTGCAACACTTCCCTACAGACCGGATAAAACCTGCCCACCACCAGCCATCCGACACAGCGCCCCGAGCCAGTGATTCATTGAAGAAAAAGGCCACAAGAAAAGAAAGAAATTCCAGCACTACGTACACCCCAAGCACCCTGACATTCAGATCATCAGGCCCAGATGTCTTATATATTTTAAATCGATTTTTCGTGGCCTTAATCGTCGCCCTTACTCCCGTCGCGATTAAGACAAATAATTTGTTAAGTCCGCATGAAGGCCTCCTAACTCTTCAGTGAGACATCTCCGTGAACACACGAATCAAACAACCACAGAGATGCAACATCGGTGAGGACTCGACAGCAAGAAACAACAGAAATGCTGGAGCAAAAGAAAACCAACTCCAATGGGCCCGATCAGAGACAGAGCATCAGGCACAAACCAACATAAGCCTTTACGTTGGAATCGTCATAGAATCTGAGGCCTGACCCACCGGCGTGCAATTAAAGAGGGAAGCAAAGTTGTCAACCGTGAATGGGTTAACTACCATGCATGCAGTCTGTCGTATAACATTTATGTTGTATCCAATCTTTTTATATCAAACGATTTTACGAAATTTGGTGCTTAATTCATTGCGGTTATAAATTTTTCTAAATTTATATACTAAGTCACCATAAAATTCGGGTTCCGATAGACCTTTTTGCAGAGGAAATTTAAGTCCAGTATTGAATTTTGAAATGAAATCAGAATGACGTCTATAAAATTTTGAAAAGGCTTTATGGTTTTATAGTTTATGGTACCCATAATCCTGATTATGAAGTTTTGTCGTTAACAATTTTTTATTAGTGTTGAAGTCAGTTACATGACTACACACTCTGGCAAATTGAATTGTGAAATATAAGGATGGCGCATATGGAACATCACCATCCAAAAAAGAAAGTTTACAATCTCAAAATCAAAATCATCGAGTTTATCATACATTGTGCAAGAAACAAACCATTCACAATATATAGATGTAAATCCAAAATCGGGGCCTCGGTATCAGAAGAATTTGCTTTATTTAACTGAAGTTCTGGGGGGGGGGGGGGGGGGAATTGACTGATCAAACCATCGAAATAGGTATTATCAATATTTAATAAACCATCCAAATATCAAGAACTGGCGATAAAAGCTTCAATGATTTCAGACTGGTTATCAGCAGAAAGGTACATCATGAAGTCTCTCTCATAACAAAACAAAAACAGATCAGCCACAAGTGGTGCGCAATAAGTACCCATCGGAATAACCACAACTTGTCTAAATGATTAAGTACCAAATCTTATGTAAATATTGTCAAGTAGAAAGGTGAGAGCTTCACACACCTGACATGACCATAAAGTACGGACATGTGAGAGAGGTCAGAGGAAAGGGACTGTTCATAACCAAACCATAAATTGTGGCTGCCAGCTTGCATTATGATACAAACATACGGCGGGGGTGCTCGCTAGAAGAAAAATAATCTTTACCCCTTACTATATAAAGTGGGGTTTAGAGAGGTGTTCGTTTAACGGACTTCTTAACGTGATGGGAGACATATGAAAGATACTGTATGCATGTGCTATCCTAAAGCTATATGCCAGATACTCCAATATTCAGATGACAGATATTCACTAACATGAGGGTAACACAACATTGTAACGTTATAGCTTTTATGGCTCAAAAGTCACAAAAATGATTTTTTTTTTCTGATGAAAATTGGCGATTCTTTTTCGCTCATCTGACCGAAGGTCATGGTGAGCTTTTGTGACCGACCATGAAATGTCCGCCGTCGTCGTGCGTCTTCCGCCGTGCTTGCGTAAACTTTTCTTGTTACCACTCTAGAGGCAACAATTTTGGTCTAATCATCATCAAACTTTCTCAGTATGATCATCATGACATTACATCGGTCAAGTTCAAATATGGGTCATGTCAGGTCAAAAAGTAGTCAGTAGGTCAATTAATAGAACAATCTTGTAATCACTCTATAGAGGCCACAATTTTGGTTCAACCATCGTCAAACTTGCTCAGAATGATCATGACAGTATCTAGGTCAAGGTCATATATGGATCATATTGGGTCGAAAAGTAGGTCAGTAGGACAAAGCATGGAAAAACCTTGTTAACACTCTAGAGGCCACAGTTTTAGTCTTATCATCATCAGACTTGCTCAGAATGATCATCATAACAATACATCACCAAACTTGTTCAGAAAGATCATCTCAACATTATCTAGGTCATGTTCAAATCGAGGTCATGTTGTTCCAGAAAGTAGGTCAGTAGGTCAAATCACAGAAAAACCTTGTTTACACTCTGGAGGTCACAGTTTCGGTTCAATCATCATTAAACTTGCTCAGAATTGTCCTGCAGGGGTATTTTATGAAAAGAGTGGTACCTTTTACAAAAGCCACCCCCACCACTCCCTTGTGACCATTGTTAGTTAGACAGAGCCTGTTCATCTCCCTCTGGTACAGTAGGACCTGGCCCACAATGTCCACAAGGTGCTTAGATAGCGACATACAAGTCAGCTCTAAGCCCCCGCCCATAGGGGCTTGAAGAAATATATGGGCTGCATGATGCTTCCACGCAGAGCTGAATCCGGCCCGCACACTAGTACTGGTAAACCGCTTAGAAGATCTAAGCCTGTCCAGGAACCGCGGTGCGAGACGGACCGTCCATGCTTATAAACCCTATTGGTTTCATTGGACGACAGGGCTTGAGATGTCATTTCATCTCAATGTCGGGTAAAAGTCCCACAAAATTGGAAGTAACGTCCCCAAAATGACCTTTACAGTGTTGACGGGGACGTTAAACCTCAAATTAAACAAACAAACAAGTCAGCTCTGTATTGTCAAAGGGACACCACCCCCCACCCCCCTCCACACACACAACATAAGTCATTGTTAGCTAGACTGAGCCAGTTCATCTCTGTCTGGTGCAGAAGGACCTGACCCTCAATGTCCACAAAGTGCTTAGACAGTGGCATACAAGTCAGCTCCGGATTGTCAAAGGAACCCCACCCCACACACACACACACCATAAGTCATTGTTAGTAGGACTAAGCCTGTTCTTCTTAGTTAATGTTCTTGTGACATAAAAGCCGTAACAAAGAAAAGAAAGAAGCATAGCTGAAGAAAAATCTTGCCCATGGTACGATTCTAACCCAGGCAGCTCAGGGAAAAATCGAATGCTCTAACCACTAAACTATGCCAAAGAGTCAACTGTCTTATACAGTTGTCAGAGAGCGGTGATACACCTATAAGCTATGCATAATCAACCAAGATAGATAATTGAAGGGAGGAAATGCAGTCCCATTACGCAAACACGCCTATACAAATACATTGCCACCTCTATCGCCGAAAAAAATGAAACTATTTTGATGAAAAATTGTGATATTTTTCTTATTTCTGCTCCAAATATAGATTGTGGGCACTCTTTAGAACTGCCTCATCGAGGCGGTTCTAACATGTACCCACAGTATATATTTTTGAGCAGAAATAAGAAAAATAAAGTATACCCCCAGAAACCCCAGTTTTACTATATAAAAATGGGGTTCAGGGGGGTCAAAATTATATAGGCGTGGTTTTGTGATGATAACATGTATCATTGAAACTTTGATCATTTAATACAGCAAATTTATATCAATATTTTTTGCTGCCAAAAAATATGGGTAGCTTTTAAAAATGCCAAAGATACTCACATTTTTGCAGCAAAAATACCACTTTATTAGATATTGTAATTTTTTGAACAGATAAATTTTCATCACTAACAAGCTTGTTAAGTTAATGATGCATAGAATAACGGGACCCAGATGTTTATGTCTTCCGTCTGTTACTCATGGTAAGTTAAAGATAATAAAAGTTCTCGAATGTTCAAGTATAGGTATTTATTCAACGTAAAATTACAAATTATCTGGGCGGAAAATAAAAATATCACAGCACATTTTGTAGATTCAACATACTATACATGTGTACAAGATATCTGTATTAATCCATTAGAGGCAGGAAACCCCTAAAGGGGTAGCCTGGCAAACTGCGCAGGCCCAGATCAGATGCCACAAAATGCAGCGTCTGATCAGGGTCTGCACTGTTTGCTAACAGGAGTTGTCAAAAATGAAACAAAAATGAAAAAAATAGGCCTGACATCCCTTAAATGACAAATGGACTTGTCCAACATACAGCAATGGAACAGTATACAATGGGTTAAGTCAAGGCAATGTTCATCCCTGCAAAGTCTGCTATACAATAAAGGTAATTGGGGCACTTCAAGGGTATTTAATATCCGTCTTGGAAACAAATATTTGCAGGACCATTTGTATTATTGCAGTTGTTTAACCCTTGTCCTGCTGAGCCCAGATATGCCTTATTTTTCAAACAATGAAGATCCAGATCAGATAGCTTCTGAAGAAGCCATCTGACCAAGATCTTCATTGTTTGTCATTCAGTTTATGAATTTATTGCAATGATTTGCAACAAGAAATCTGATTGGTCGATAGTCAGTGGTGGGTGTGGCATGTTTAAATACAGTCGAACTTCGATGGCTCGAATCTCTTCGGGACCATAGAAATTTGTTCGAAACAGCGGTAGTTCGAGCCACTGTTGCATACTTCCAGAAAACATAACTGGGGTATTTTTGGACTTCTTTTCGGTGTTCTGTAACATAAATGTATGCTATGTGTACTCATTAGAATCGCCTCATTGAGGCGATTCTAATGAGTACACACAGCATACATTTGCAAGATAAAAGTCGAAAATCTCCTTTATTATCCCCCACTGCTTCTTATGTTAAGGAATTCCCCAGGGACTCAAAAACGGGTTTGACTCAGCCATGGTAAACGAGCCATCGGTGTTCGAGCCATCGAAGTTTTACTGTATTCAGCAGGTCACGGATTAAGAAAGAAGAAGAAAAGAATAATATTTGGTGGAATAAAATATAAGTGAAACCTAGACTTGTTTTCAGAGAAAAAAGATGTCTCCACACAGGAAAAACATTTTGTTCCAACCCTGAGATTACATTACTTTTTTCATGCTCAGCTCATGTAAGCATGAAATTTGTCCTGCACATAAATTTTAAGTTGGCATTTTAAAATTTATGAACAGGAAAAATGATATTCTCTGATGATCTTTGAAGCCTCCGTGGTGCAGTGGTTACGCTACTCTCCTTGTAAACCAGGGATCGCAGGATCGATCCCGGGCTTCTCCAGACTTTCGGATGAGTCTTTAAACGGAGGTCCCGTCTCCGTATGACCTTAGCCGTTGGTGGGACGTTAAACTAAAACTCACTCACTCACTGATGATCTGAGCAGAAAAATGGCCTCATTTGTTTGCATTTTAATAGTTTTTTAGCAAAACAAATTTCATACTCAACTGAGTTGAGCATGAAACAAGATTATAATCTTGGAGCAAGTCTGACCTTGAAAGCATGGTCAGGGTCATCAAAATCTGATCTTAAGAAAGTCCAAGTCGTAAATATCTGATGGTTTGGCTACACTTTGAGAACAAGCTAAATCTGAATGAAATTTGAAGATTTGCCTCCCCTGGTAGTACCATCCACCTTGCCACGTCTCATTAAAGACCACCTTGTCATGTCATAACTTTACTTTTTTTTCTCTTCACATTCCAAAATCACAGTCATATCCATGTGATGCAGTACATTCCCCCTTATGGCTCTAAAATGATGATTCCTGTGGAAAATTTGTGATTCTTTCAAATTTATGCTCTAATCATAGATGGTGGGTGCTTGTTAGAACCGCCTCAATGAGGCAGTTCTAACAAGCACAAACAGTCTATGTTTTTGAACAGAAATATTCCAAGGTATTCATTATATGAACACATTAACGTGAAGTTATAAATGAGCAAGTCTTTTATTTGGAATATCTTTTTTCCGCTATTTTATACAAGGGAGACAACTTGTGTGACTTCCTGTTTATTTTCCTTTAAAAAATGATATTCTAGAGCCACATGTAAAAAGTCAGATTTTTCCAAGCTTCAAGAGCAACTGACAAAAACATATTCATGATTGATTTTCTTGGTAAAAAATCATTCAAAGACCATGTGCACCATAAAAAATCGGTTCATATGACTAAAATATTAAAAAAAAGAAAAGAAAAGCCATTCCAAGGGAAGTGATTCAAATTTCTTGTATGTGGTGACCATTGTCCGGTTCCGAACCCTAACTCAGAAATTTTACCATTGAAATCTATAAACGGTACAATAGTTCAGTACGGTTCCTTACGCTCAGTTATAACAAAGTTAGCCAGGAACCAGCTATCAAAGATGGTGTCTCCCAGCTGTCAGATCAGATGATTTTCTGGATTTAAATGTGGTTTTTCAGCTGGTTTCAATTAAAATGACTTGTTTGATTTGATGGGCCATGGTATTTACTGCCTATGATCAGTTCCAAACACATTTCACTTGGGAAGTATGGTTTTTAACTGAACCACATGTCATCTTGTATGGAAAACTATTGATCACCACAGTGTCAATGGCTGATCTGGGACAAATACTGTCTGTGTTTATAACACGATTCAGTTAATTAACACTGTCTGTTGCTTGGACACAGACTTTGTGTTATATTGAGGTTGAGGTGTATGTAACGTTTTTTTTCTTTATAAATAGTCTAAACATAGGTTGAGGGTACTCATTAGAACCAACTCATTGGGGAGGTTCTAACGAGTACCCTCGACCAAAATAAGAATAACTAGAAATGGTGTTTGTAAAACACAATGCCCCCAACCTTTGCTTGACCTTAGCTGGCAAAATATTCAACAAATATTGTTAAAGACTCAAAAACATACAACAAGAATTCCCCCGAAGGCTTTGTCGCGCCTGTGGGGGCGCAAAGTCACCAAACCATGAAATCTAGGTCAAGGTCAAACATGGATGCCTGCATAAAAATTTCACTCCTAGTTGCAAGCATGTACCAAGTCACTCTTAAAAACAGACTCTTACATCAGGGTCAAAGTTAGGGTTGTCACACTATTTTACAAAGTCAGTGAACCATAAAATGTAGGTCAAGGTCAGAAATGGATACTTGCATTGAAGTTTCAATTCCTAAATGCAAGCTTGTACCAAATACAATTAATGAAGCTCTAATAGATCTTGAGAAATGGACTCTTACATTAGATAGAAAGTCAGGGTGGTCGCAATAATTCACAAAGTCAGTGAACCATGAAATATGGGTAAAAGTCAAATATGGATGCTTGCGTTGCAGTTGGAATTCCTAGATGCAAGTTTGTACCAATTATAATTTAAAAAGCTTTAATAGTTTTCGAGAAATGGTGAAAGTCAGGGTGGTCGCAATAATTCACGAAGTCAGTGAACCATGAAATATAGGTCAATGTCAGATATGGATGCTTGCGTTGAAGTTGCAATGCCTGGATGCAAGTTTGTACCAAGAATGATTAATGAAGCTCTAATAGTTCTCAAGATATGGACTTGCTGACAAGATTTTATTAAAAAAAAACAAGGCATCGCATGCGATACAAATCCCCTCGCACAAGACAACTTCGTGTGTGGAAAACACTGAAATGGCAAAAGTCCAACTTGCTTGAGATATTATCATATGCAACATTTGTGTAAAGTTTGTTTAAAAATCCATCCATAAATGTAGGTTCTAGAGTGATGACAATATTTCTCTAAACATAGTCATAGGGACCTTGACTTGAGGCCATGGCCGCGAAGTAGATCTTGCTCAAAATATTATCATAAGCATCTTTTGTGTGAAGTTAGATTAAAATCATAAATGTAGGCGGTAGAGCAATGACAAAGTTTTTCTAAAAATAGCCATAGTGACCTTGACCTTGAGGTGATGACCAAGCAACTCGAGATATTACCATAAGAAACATTTGTGTGAAGTTCTATTAACATCCATCAATAAATGTAGGCACTAGAGCGATGACAAAGATTTTCTAAAAATAGCCCCAGTGACCTTGACCTTGAAAGTCGAAATAGTTCGAGATATTGTCATAAGGAACATTTGTGTGAAGTTATACTGAAATCGGTGAAGAAATGTAAGCGCTAGAGCCATGTCAAAGTTTTTCTAAAAATAGCCACAGTGACCTTGACCTTGAAAGTCAAACTCACTCGAGGTATTATCATAAGGAACATTTGTGTGAAGTTATATTGAAATCAGTGAAGAAATGTAGTCGCTAGGGCGATGACAGTTTTTTTTTAAAAAATAGCAACAGTGACCTTGACCTTGAAAGTCGAAATCGCTCGAGATATTGTCTTAAGGAACATTTGTGTGAAATTATATTGAAATTGGTGAAGAAATGTAAGCGCTAGAGTATTGACAAAGTTTTTCTAAAAATAGTCACAGTGACCTTGACCTTGAAAATGGAACTCGCTACAGATATTGTCATAAGGAACATTTGTGTGAATCGATTTTGAAATTGGTGAAAAAATGTAAGCGCTAGAGCAATGAAAAAGGTTTTCTAAAAATAGCCACAGTGACCTTGACCTTGAAAGTCGAACTCTTTCGAGGTATTGTCATCAGGATCATTTGTGTGAAGTTATATTAAAATCAGTAAAGAAATGTAGGCGCTGGAGCGATAGCAAAGTTTTTCTAAAAATAGCCATTGTGACCTTGACCTTGAAAGTTGAAATGGCTTGAGATATTGTCATAAGGAACATTTGTGTGAAGTTATATTGAAATCGGTGAAGAAATGTAAGCGCTAGAGCATTGACAAAGTTTTTCTAAAAATAGCCACAGTGACCTTTACCTTGAAAGTGGAACTCGCTAGAGATATTGTCATAAGGAACATTTGTGTGAAGTTATATTGAAATTTGTGAAGAAATGTAGGCGCTAGAGCGATGACAATTTTTTTCTAAAAATAGCTACAGTGACCTTGACCTTGAGGTCATGACCCTGAAAGTCGAACACACTTGAGATATTGTCATAAGGAACATTTGTGTGAAGTTATATTGAAATCAGTGAAGAAATGTAGGCGCTAGAGCAATGACAAAGTTTTTCTAAAAATAGCCACAGTGACCTTGACCTTGAGGTCATGACCTTGAAAGTCGACCTCGCTCAAGATATTGTCATAAGGCACATTTGTTTGAAGTTATATTGAAATCAGTGAAGAAATGTAGGCGCTAGAGTGATGACAAAGTTTTTCCTAAAATAGCCACAGTGACCTTGACCTTGAAAGTCGAACTCGCTGAGATATTGTCATAAGAAACATTTGTGTGAAGTTATATTGAAATTGGTGAAGAAATGTAGGCCCTAGAGCGATGACAAAGTTTTTCTAAAAATAGCCACAGTGACCTTGACCTTCAGGTCATGACTTTGAAGTCGAACTCGCTCGAGATTTTTTTATAAGGAACATTTGTGTGAAGTTATATTGAAATTGGTGAAGAAATGTAGGCACTAGAGCGATGACAAAGTTTTTCTAAAAATAGCCACAGTGACCTTAACCTTGAGGTCATGACTTTGAAGTCGAACTCGCTCGAGATTTTTTTATAAGGAACATTTGTGTGAAGTTATATTGAAATTTGTGAAGAAATGTAGGCGCAAGAGCGATGACAAAGTTTTTCTAAAAATAGCCACAGTGACCTTGACCTTGAGGTCATGACCTTGAAAGTCGAACTTGCTCGAGTTTTTTTTATAAGGAACATTTGTGTGAAGTTATATTGAAATTGGTGAAGAAATGTAGGCGCTAGAACGATGATAAAGTTTTTCACAAATTACCAAAATGACAAAGGGCCATAACTGACAAAGTATTTTTCGGAATTTTGTCATAAGTTAATCAGTTCATCTACTCATCACCACCAATCTATTCACCAACTTTCAAGGCTCTAGCTCCAATAATTTTTGAGATATCTTGCTGACAAGATTTTATTAAAAAATTTTCAAAGGGCAATAACTCTTAAAAGGGGCATAATCCGGACGAGAAAAAAAATACGCGTCAGCTAATTTTCCATGAGGAATCCATATATGTAATTTCAAAACCCTAGCATACATGGTTCTAAAGATATGCTATGCATCACTTTTAGCATACATTACAATGGGCACAAATTACCAAAATGACAAAGGGCCATAGCTCACAAAGTATTTTTCGGAATTTCGTCAAAAGTTAATCAGTTCATCTACTCATCACCACCAATATATTCACCAACTTTCAAGGCTCTAGCTCCAATAGTTTTTGAGAAATCTTGCTGACAAAATTTTATTAAAAAAATTTCAAAGGGCAATAACTCTTAAAAGGGGCATAATCCGGACAAGAAAAAAAATACGCGTCAGCTAATTTTCCATGAGGAATCCATATATGAAATTTCAAAACCCTAGAATACACGGTTCTAAAGTTATGCTATGCATCACTTTTAGCATACATTACAATGGGCACAAATTACCAAAATGACAAAGGGCCATAACTCACAAAGTATTTTTCAGAATTTTGTCAAAAGTTAATCAGTTCATCTACTCATCACCACCAATCTATTCACCAACTTTCAAGGCTCTAGCTCCAATAGTTTTTGAGATATCTTGCTGACAAGATTTTATTAAAAAAATTTCAAAGGGCAATAACTCTTAAAAGGGGCATAATCCGGACGAGAAAAAAAATACGCGTCAGCTAATTTTCCATCAGGAATCCATATATGAAATTTCAAAACCCTAGCATACACGGTTCTAAAGATATGATTTGCATCACTTTTAGCATACATTAAAATGGGCACAAATTACCAAAATGACAAAGGGCCATAATTCACAAAGTATTTTTCGGAATTTCGTCAAAAGTTAATCAGTTCATCTACTCATCACCACCAATCTATTCACCAATTTTCAAGGCTCTAGCTCCAATAGTTTTTGAGAAATCTTGCTGACAAAATTTTATTAAAAAAATTTCAAAGGGCAATAACTCTTAAAAGGGGCATAATCCGGACAAGAAAAAAAATACGCGTCAGCTAATTTTCCATGAGGAATCCATATATGAAATTTCAAAACCCCAGCATACACAGTTCTAAAGTTATGCTATGCATCACTTTTAGCATACATTACAATGGGCACAAATTACCAAAATGACAAAGGGCCATAACTCACAAAGTATTTTTCAGAATTTTGTCAAAAGTTAATCAGTTCATCTACTCATCACCACCAATATAATCACCAACTTTCAAGGCTCTAGCTCCAAAAGTTTTTGAGATATCTTGCTGACAAGATTTTATTAAAAAAATTTCAAAGGGCAATAACTCTTGAAGGGGGCATAATCCGGACTAGAAAAAAAATACGCGTCAGCTAATTTTCCATGAGGAATCCATATATGAAATTTCAAAACCCTAGCATACAGGGTTCTTTAGTTATGCTATGCATCAAAAGCGTAACGGACGGACGAACGGACGAACGGACGAACAGACGAACGGACGAACGAGGCAGAAGCAATATGCCCCTCCAACTTTTTCAAAGTTGGGGGCATAATAATGTACACCCCTGTAAACCCCAATTTTATCTATATAAAGTGGGGTCTCGTTAGCATGATGATTATTCTGGTTTTCTATAAACTCACTTCTTCATCCATTTTCATAATGTATTTTTCTTTTTATATCTTTTTAAATTCATTGATTTTTTTCTCATACATTTTCTATGCATTAGCACAATATTTTTTTTCTGTACAAAGTCAACAGTCATTGTTTCATTTAAGCATCAGTTTTGGGTCTGTAATAAGATTATTCAAGGATCCACTCCGTGACTGTACTTTAGCTCCAAGCCGGTTGTATCTCTTTGTCATAAAATATTCTAGTTCTTCTTCTCTCTTCTCTCTGAAAATGAAAAAAAAAATCTTTATCATATGACGTCATTGATAAGCAGTGGATAACGTCGTGTTATAAAAATCGTATGACCGCAGGTGTAATAACACTTTAGCAGGATTAAGTAACGTCATGAGGAGGTGCATGTAACAATGCATTTTTTGTAGAAAATTTGTCAAATTTAAAAAGGCGAAGAAATCCAGTTTAAAGTGGTCATGTGATAAACAGAATCTTACACTCATGGTCATTTCATAAGAAATTTATGAAACTCGCCAAAGGCTTGTTTCATAAATTTCATATGAAATGACCACTTGTTTAAGATCCTCTATCTTTAAAAATGTTTGCCAGAAGTTGAAGCTATGAGATCCCTATAGACTTAACCCCTGTCCTGCTGAACCACGATAATACATATCATTGCAAACAGTGTAGGTCCAGATCAGAAGGTGTCTGATCAGGAACAACAATCTTTGTTATTCAGCTGGCAAACATGAATGAATATATTGCATCAAGTAATTTGATTGGTTGATGTGTGCGGCAAAATTATTTTATTTAGCAAGACCATGGCTGATGCAGCAAAATAGGTCCATTTAAAATAGCTTTAGGATAAAGTATGTCAATACAATGCCCAGCAAAGTCTGATCAGACTGCAAGTACACACAGGGAAACCTCAACACCCTGGGACCATGAAAATTTGTTTGTGACAGGGGTAGTTCCAACCATTAATAGTTAATCATGAACCATGTCAGGAGTTATAATGTAAACAATGCAGGTATATATTTTTTGAAATTCTATAAAATAACAGTGTGTTGTGTTTCTTTGATTTGAGGTTTAACCTCCCCGTCAACACTGGATAGGTCATTTTGGAGACATTGCTTCCAATTTTGTGGGAATTTTACTCGAGCATGAAATGACATCTCATGCCCTGTCGCCCAATGAAACCATTAGAGTTTATAAGCATGGGCGTACCGACCCCCACCGCTTTACCTGGGCAGGCTTAGCCCCTCGAAGCGGTTTATCACTGCTCGTGTGTGGTCGGTTTCAGCACTGCTTGGAAGCATCATGCAGCCCATCTGTGTGTACTCATAATATTGCCTCAGTGAGGCGATTCTAATGGGTACAAACAACAAATATTCTATCAACAAAATCTGAAAAATCATCCTAAATATTAATGGAAGAATTTTCCAAGTACACAAGAATAAATTTGAATCAGCGATGGTAAAACAAGCTGTCCTCACAATATGTATTCAGAAGAAGTTTGCAGTGTTGGGGTTTAACGACATGTTAACCCTTGTGGGTCATTTTGGGTCATCTCCAAGAGAAAGATAGAAGAGATAGGAGATATGAAAAAGAGGGACAGGGGAGAAAGTGGAAAATGAATGGAATATAAACAGAAGAAACAATAACATTCCCCCTCTACCTTTAACTGCTGCAAGGACAGTAAGCTTTGCCCAACTGCAAGCCAATATCAGCTGGATACACGACACCTTTGTCTCATCCAACCACACCTTCTGAAGCAGTTATTTACAAAGAACTAAGAAAATTTGTTGTTAGTTTGGTTTGGAGATTAACGCTCTGCATGCTGGGTATTTTTGCAGTAGACAATGTTTTGAAATATTTTCCCAGAAAACAGGACTAGGACATCTCATGCAAATTGTCTCCACAGGAGACAATTTGCATGAGATGTCAAGTCATGTTTTCTGGGAAAAATAAGAAAAATGTCAACAATTTGCCGTCTGCTAAATTAGCCTAGAGAGTATTGAAGGTTAACAACAGTTTCAAGATGGATCCAAAAATGTATAAATATACAAAAATGACCAGAAATGGTCTATAAAAAAATGACAATTTAATGGTCTATAAAAAAATGACCATAAATGGTCTATAGAAAAATGTCAATAAATGGTCTATAGAAAAATGACCATGATTGGTCTGTAGAAAAATGTCAATAAATGGTCGTTTTTTTTATATATAAAGCAATACATTATTGTTTTGATATAATGCTGTTGTTTAACAAACATGGTTTCTGCTTCGGATCCAAACAGTAGTGTTGGAGCGCTGTGTTGCAGTGGTAAAACATCAGATTTTAGATCGAGAGGTAGCCGGTCGATCCCCGTATGCGCCAAGTGTTGTTTCCTTGAACAAGGGACTTTATCCACATTGCCTAGTACTGGTTTATACCCACAAAGCAGAAGAAAAAGAAGGACACATGGAAGATTAGTACTAGTACTAAATGTGTTACCCTCTATAAATAAAGTTGATTACTATCATCATTTTTCATTTATGGGCATCTACTATTCTATATTTTTATGAGACGTTGTGGTGTATAACAAACTAAGGTTATCATACCTGGGTACAGGGCCATGAGCACCAACTGGAATATTTGTGGCTGGCATTCTGTTGCCGTGTGGGAATGCATCACTGAAAATAAAGTACAGTCGAACTTCAATGGCTTGAACACCTTTGGGACCACGAAAATCTGTTCGAGACAGGGGTAGTTCGAGCCACTGAGGTTACTGTCAGGAGGCATAACGAGATACTTTTAGACATCTTTTCGATGTTCTATAATGAAAATGTATGCTGTGTGTACTCATTAGAATCGCGATTCTAATGAGTACACACAGCATACATTTGCAAGATAAAAGACTAAAATCTCCTTAATTATCCCCCACTATTTCTTATGTAGAGGATTTCGCTAGGGGCTCAAGAATGGGTTCGACACATCCATGGTAAACGAGCCATCGCTGTTCGAGCCATCGAAGTTCTACTGTATAATAAAATACTATTTATCATACGATGTCGTGATTGAGAGTGTAATAAGGCCATGTAATAAATTCTGTAATCCACCACTGGATTAAATATGCAAATTAATTAGAAACGCGCCTTAACATTACATGTATGATGTCCTTAACAACATTGTGTTTATTAATGGCAGAATATTGACATTTTTGTCAACAAATCGTGAATAAAGTGCGTTTTTAATGTCATATCATAAATTGAATCTTGCATTTCTGCACATGTATTATTGAATTATTAAAATCGTTGAGGAAAAGGGATAAAATGTTTGGCAAAGCCTCACATTTTATCTCTTTTCCTCAACTTGTTTAATAAATTCAATAATACATGAACACTCATGTAAGATCTTCTATTTACATGGCTATCTTCATGCAGTATAATGCTACAAGTTTACTTGACTATAAAAAAAAACAAGATTTCTCACAAACAAAAATGTATGTACGAGGGTAGGCTGAAAAGTTCTGAGCCTGACCAAGATCCAATGGTTTGTCCATGCTGAAAGTGCCTTATTTTTCAACATAGTCTCCCTTCCTGTCCACACACTTCCTCCAGCGATGCTGGAGTCCTTGGATCCCAGTGGAATAGAAGGTCTCATCTTGGTCCCTGAAAAACTCCTCCACAGCAGCTATCACCTCCTCATCTGACCGATAATGCTGCCCAGCCAAGTGCTTTTCATGTTTGGAAACAGGAAATAATCTGATGGAGCTAGATCAGGTGAATACGGAGGGTGATCGACAAGTGTGAAGCCACAGTCATGCACAGCAGCCATTGGACAACCGATTTATGGGCAGGCGCATTGTCCTGATAGAACAAGACCCCTTTTGTCAATTTCCGGGTCGTTTAGCCTTAATTGCTTTTCACAATTGTTATAGCAGATATGCATAATACTCCCCATTAATCGTTCTGCCCTTTTGAAGGTAATCTATGAATATTATACCCTTGGCATCCCAGAACACTGATGCCATCACCTTCCCTGCAGAGGAGACAACCTTTGCCTTCTTTGGAGGGGGTGAGCCAGGGTGCTTCCATTGCATGGATTGTCTTTTGGTCTCTGGCTCAAAGTGATGAACCCAACACTCATCTTGAGTGACAAAACGGTCAAGAAAACCATCTTGGTCTGCTTCAAAAATAGCCAAGTTGGCTTGTGACAGGTTCAGTCTGGTCAACTTTTGGTCAGGCGTCAAAAGCCGTGGCACCCATCTGGTGGAAACCTTCAACATTCCTAATTCACTGTGTAGAATGTTCTCTACTCGTTCACGGGAGATGCCAACAGTGTTAGCAAACTGATTCACAGTTAAACGCCTGTCATCCATCACGGCCCTGTGCACTTGGCTGATGGTTTCCTCAGTTATTGCCGTTGTGGGTCATCCACACCGGTTATCATCTTCAAGGCTGTCCTTGCCCATCTTAAAATTTGCTGCCCACCTTTTCATGGTTGCATACGAAGGAGCATCATCCCCTAATGTAGCAACCATATTGGCATGAATATCCTTAGGAGCTAACCCATTTTTATGGAGGTACTTGATGACACCACGATGCCAGATTTTGTCCATTTTCTCAAAAACGTGCTAGTATCACTTTTCAAAGTCTAGAATTTCTACGTTATTGCAGGTAAACTTGAACTCATTTGAGTCAGATCAAGTAATAAAGGTTTGGATTTAATGAATACAAAATTTCATGGCCGTTAGATATCGGCTTCTTGGTCAGGCTCAGAACTTTTCAGCCTACCCTCACATGTATGCTTGAGTTTTACATCCCACCAACAACAAAGGTCATACAGAGATGGGACTTCAGTTTAACCCATTGTATACTAGTGGACTCTTCCATTGTTATAATTATGTTGGACAAATCCATTTGTCATATAAGGGTTGTCAGGCCTATTTATTTGTTTTTATTCTATTTTTGACAGAAAATTCTGTTAGCAAATAGGGCAGGCCCTTATCAGATGCTGCATTATGCGGTTGATCTCTGGGCCTTCGCTGTTTGCTAAGGTACCCCTTTAGGGGTTTCCTGCATGCAAAGATTCATCCAAAAGTTTGGAGAAGCCTGGAATCGAACCAAAGTGGATAAAATGTACTGATATCTTGTACAGCAAACAAATCTTTTGGCTGCTTGTTGATGGCCGTAAAAAGTCTCCCTGCCCTACATCATAGTGTAGTTTATATTTTCTTGTCCTTTGGGATCATTGATGCCATTGCTGAATTTTGAAAATATCTGAGGGTCACTGATGAGGCCTAATTGGCTGAAACTAGCTAGTCTGGCCCAGAAAACATGTACACTCCATATTTTCCAGTTCTGTGGTGTATTCCTTGCTTCCAAAGGATAACCCTTTCTAGAACATTGTTAAAGCCTTCTACAAACAAATCTTGTAGTTGTTTGTTAATATTTGCTGCAAACACATTTTGTGGGTGCTCGTGAGAACAGACTTATTCTAACAAGTTTCCTAAATCTATGTCTTGGAATAGAAACTGGAAATACAAGCAATACCCCAAACACCTCATATTGTGAGATATAAAGTGGGTTCTCCATGGGTATAAATTACATGTATACAGACATGTTAACATTATGGTACATAAATGCCAAACAAGAGGCCCATGGGCCACTATGCTCACCAGAGCTCAGGTGGGCACTGCCAAATTGCAGCCATGTATTTTAACATGATATCATTTTAATCTGCCAAATGAACCCCCATATCCAAATGAGCATCCATGTGGACTCAGTATATGAAACATTAGGCCTTTTATGAAGTAGAGGGGGTGGGGCATGGACCCAATGGAGCCCTGGTTGGTATCACTAAATGGGTCTTATCACAAGAACAAGAATATATATGGTTTAGCAGTGGGGATCTGCATGGCTGGAGATATAAGTGGAGGGGTTGGAGCATGCCCTGTCGTTCCCAGGAAAGCCCAAGATTGTTGTCCCTAAATGTGTCTCATCATAAGGACCAAGTATATATATGGTTTAGGGGTGGGAATCTGAACGGTTTCCAAGATATCCTTTCATGAAATGGAAAGGAGAGGACTGGCCCCTGCAGACACCCCTACAGTAGGTGTGCTAATAATAAGGAACAAGAACATATATGAATATGGAGTGGGGATTTGAATGGTTTCTGAGATATAAGACCTTTTGTGAAGTGGAGGGGTGGGGCAAGGCCCAGGGAGACCCCCAGGTTGGTGTCAATGAAAGTGTCTTATCATAAGGTACAAGAATATATATGGTTTAGGGGTGGAGATCTGTAAGGTTTCCGAGATATTGTGATATTATGAAATGGAGGGGGTGGGGCATGACCCCAGCACATCCCTGGGGACCCCCAGGTTGGTGTCACTGAATGTGTCTCATCATAATGAACAAGAACATATATGGTTTAGGGGTGGGGATCTGAACAGTTTCTGAGATATATGGCCTTTTGTGAAGTGAAGGGGTGGGGCATGGCTCCGGCGCACCCCGGAAGACCCCAATTTGGGGTCAATGAATAAGGAGCAAGAATATATATGGTTTATGGGTGGGGATCTGTAAGGTTTCCGAGATATTGGGCCTTTTATGAAATGGAGGGGCGGGACATGGCCCTGGCGCATCCCGGGGGACCCCCAGTTTGATGTCACTGAATGCGTCTTATCATAAGGAACAAGAGTATATAGGGTTCAGAGGTGGGGATCTGAATGGTTTCCGAGATATTGGGCCTTTTATGAAGTGGAGGGGGTGGGGCATCGCCTCGGCACATCCCGGAGGACCTCCAGGTTGGTGTCACTGAATGCGTCTTATCAATAGGAACAAGAATATATATGGTTAAGGGGTGGGGATCTGTAAGGTTTCTGAGATATAAGGCATTTTATGAAGTACTGGGGGTGGGGCATGGCCCCGGCACAACCTACTGGACCCCCAGGTTGACATAAAAGCATATGGCTGAGAGAAGTTTACTAAAGGAACATTTCTATGAAAGTTTTGTCAAAATAACTGCAAAGGCTTTGTAGTTAATGCCATTTTTCAATTTTCCCCATTATAAGTCTATGGAAAATCTAAGTTGCCATAGCAACCAAACTAAAGAGCCGAATTTCATAAAAAACACAAAACCTGTAAAGGCAAATATGGTGAATATTTCCATAAACTCTCAGCCTCATAGAGCATACGGTTTCTGAGGAGATGATTTTTTAAGTATTTTTTTTTTCTATTTTTTCATTTTGGTTTCCATGGCAACCAATAGAAATGAGCAGTAGGCCTAAAATCATATGGCAGATAGTAGATTGCCTAAGGAATATTTCTATGAAAGTTTTGTCAAAATATCTGCAGCGGCTTGGCAGTAAATGCCATTTTTCAATTTTCCCCATTATAAGTCTATGGAAACTCTAAGTTGCCATAGCAACCAAACTAATGAGCCGAATTTCATAAAAAACACAAACTTTCAATCCCCCAACCCAAGGATGCTACAGATGAAATTTGGGCTGAATCGGCCCAGTGGCTTCAGAGGAGATGTCGTTTGAAAATGTTGACGAAGACGCAGACGCAGACGACGACGACGGACAACTGCCTATCCTATAAGCTCCCCCGGAGCCTTCGGCTCTGGTGAGCTAAAAAGTACTATGAAACTTCTAACCAAGACAAGGACTCATCAGAATGTAAGCTTACCTATGCCATGTGTCCAGACAATAAATAAGTTATTAACAGATTGAAAATATATAAACCAGCTTGTAAAGTCAACCCTCTTTATACCAACATTTGTTATAACGTTATAATTGCAAAACTCGTTATAACGGCAATTTCAATGGAATGACCACTTAGCTAAAGGCTTAGCCTTGGTTCCGAGCGGCGTGAGCTTCCCTCTGGTTGGAAATGCACAAATCGAGTCCATAGTCATGAAAGATTCTTATAATCTAATACTCCAAGAAACAAATGTTATAGATATTTGTTAGAATCGCCTCACTGAGGGAAATCTAACAAATGTCTATTACATATGTTTCTTGGAGTAATAATGGGGAAAAGGCCTTTTATTACCTTTCATACTCCTAACTGGGATTCTTTACAACGGCAATTTCTTTATAACGGCACAATAATAGGGAACAAATACTGTCGTTATAATGAGAGTCTTCTGTACATGCCTAGAGAAATGCTGCATTAACCTATAAAATGCCAATCACAAAAATTGTTGTCTGCTTTGTCATCTGCTGGTTATTTTAAAAGTTATTTATGCAAACAGTGTGGACCCAGATCAGACTGCTCCTAGTAGGAGCAGTTTGATCTGGGTCCATACATTATTCCTGTATGCAAACAGTGTGGACCCAGATGAGGAGCAGTCTGATCTGGGTCCAAAGACTTATGTCACACCCAAGGGGGGCAATCTGATTTGAACCGTAGGGCAGATGCAAATGTTGACAGCTGAACAAACAATTGAACAGAGAAACAAAGAAACATTCTAATGCACTTGCGTATGTAACGCAACATCTGATTGGATAACGTAAAAAATTTGGGACAGTATATTCTGCGGTATACTTAACGTCACTTTTAATTGGATTGCATTTGGTTTTACGCAGCTCACAGCGCTTGCCGCTTTGTGCAAAATAGTACAGTTTTTTAACAAAACACATGAATATTAGCATTAGAGTGGGGATAACTGTATTAACAATTGTCATTTGGGGAGGTAAATCGTCGGTTTTATGGTCGCAAATTCAGGCTGTCAAGCACCTTTTGACAAAAAATTAGGGCAAATTTTAGGGACAAAATCAGAAAAAAATAGGGCTTATTTAGGGCTAAAATAAGGAATTTTCCGGCAAAAATATGGTTTATTTAGACATTTAGATTACTTACCTTTGCATGGTTAACAAGAAAGAAACTTACAAACAGTACTTTTGATACAACAGAGGTGCTGTACAGGGCTCCATTGTCTCAGTTGTTGCTAGCTGTGACCTTAATAAATTCTATTTCTGTTACACAGTCACAACCACTATACAAGCTGGACACATGGAGCCACAGTCAACTACCTTTTACTGTTGATTCCAAATAAGAGCTCAAAACTACATTAAACAGAATATATAAAGCATTTTCAAAATTGCAAGAAATCTAAAAAAATTGGAATTGATGAAAAAAATTAGGGCTTTTTTAGGATTTCCCTTAGGATTTTGACTTTTTTTAGGAATTTTAGCCAAATTGAAAAAAATTAGGATTTTTTAGGAATTTTAGGGACGCTTGACAGCCTGCAAATTATGTTTTACGGCTCCGCTGCCACGTCGCCGTAAAATGAAATTTCTGACCGTAAAACCTCTGATTTACCTCCCCAAATGACAATTTTTGAATACAGTTATCCCCTAAATTGAACAAACAAACAAACAGATAGAAACAGGAAAATCTGTGAATCACGTAAATAAGATGATACGTACGCAAGCACTTTCTCTTCAGTAGGAGTGGACTGATCAATCATGGTAAACTGAACATTCACCATCTCTGGTGTGAGAGTAACAGACTGACATGATGTAGTCCCACCTTCTTCTTCCTCACTGAAAAAGGGAGATAATATTGATATCAAAACAAAAATATGCCAACTCATGTGTAAAGTAACTTACGAAATGCGCAGATGATAAGTAAAGCTCAGTTGAATTTGTGCACAATTGCAGTCTTGTAGGAGCCTTTCATCATGAAAACATGCCTATATAATTCTGACCCCTTTAAACCTCACTTTTATGTGGTAAAACTGTGGTTTACAGGGGTATATAGTTTTCTTCTTAATTCACTCCAAGAATGTTAAATTTTTACATATAGACACTATAAGTATCACCCTACCTAACCTGCAAACAATTAGGTGCAGATCAGACTGGGCAGCTACAGATGTGCAGTCTGTTCGGCACCTTTGATTTTTTTTGCAAATGGCAAAAATAGGTTTTCACATGACATGACTCAGTTGCCTTGCTCATATAGAAATGATGGACTCTGCAGGCACAAAGGATGAGAACTTGTGGATTTGGTTTGGTTTGAGATTTAGCATCCCAGTCAACACTGTATAGGTCATTTTGGAGACGTTGCTTCCAATTTTGTGGGACTTTTACCTGACATCGAGATGAAATGACATCTTAAGCCCTGTTGACCAATGCAACCGAAAGGGTTTATAAGCATGAACTGTCTGACTCTCACCGCTCTGCCTAGCCAGGCTTAAATCCTCTAAGCAGTTTACCAGTACTCTTGTGCGGTCGGTTTCAGCTCTGTGTGGAAGCATCATGCAGACCATCTATTTCTTCAAGCTCCGATGGGCGGTGGCTAAACAGCACTTGTGGGTCAGATGTCTCCAAGTTTTCTATGCAAACAGTGTAGACCCTGATCAGACACCACATTCTGCAGCATCAGATCAGGGTCTACACTGTTTGCCAAGCCCAACCCATGATTCCAGCCCCGATTCTATAGATATACCCTACTATGCAATACGCTGGCTTCACTGCCATAAAATCAATTCTGCTATTTTCTATAAATAAGTTACTGTAAAACACTTAAATTTTGCAGCAGCAAATTTAGGCGTACCTTTTGGCGGATTTATATTTTGGCGGATTTTCGATTTCCAAAATATTTTTTAAAAAATCTGTTATATCTGACGAAGACTTGTCTGTCTTATGCAGGACAGTTTAACATGGCGATTTGCAAGTTATACACTGTGATTTTCAACTGTTTTCCACATTGCATTATTCTTGGTGTGTGTGAAAACAAATCAGTTCTATTGTTATTTAATTACACGGTTTATTCACAGGCAAAGCCGTCAATCAATATCAATTATACGATTTTTAACAATTACTGTCAAGAGTTTTCGCTTTTATTCAGCTTTGTTGAGCATGCTAAATGGCTTAATAGTTAATTTCTGCCAATTTGTTATTCTTTTTTTTTTATATTTATTGGCGTATTTTAATTTTGGCGGTTTTTGCCTTGACCGCCAATAGCGCCAAAATTAAATGACCACCAAATATAAGTGTATTACAGTACCTGGATATCCTACAAATTAGTGACAGTCATGTGGGGTTAGCACTGAACAGCTTTTATGCATAATAACTTTGAGTCGATTGACAAACATTCAACCCAATAACACTGTAGGAATGTTTGATGACATAATTTAGTCACCACGTGACAACTTAATCAGATTAATCAGACTTGATTTTAGCAGGCTCTTGTGAAAAAAAAACATGGTTTTCGATATACAACAGTTCAAAAATCGATCCCAAAAATGTATAGATTATATATTAATCTATTCAGTTTTGTTTGGATATAACACAGTTGTCGAATTAAAATGGTTTCTTCTTTGAACCCCACAGTAATGATATAAAGAGGTTTGGCTGTATTAACTTACTCTTCTACAATATTCTCTTTATCTTCTTCTGAAAGACTGTCAAGTAATACTGGGCCTTCATCAGGTAACAACTCACTCACAAATGGATCATCCCTAAAATATAAAACATACCTCCTTTCTATAATGCCTAACAAAATCTTGAATTCGTTTGCTCATACTTTATGGTATCTTTTAACCCTTGTCCTGCTAATCCCGGATATGCTTTATCTTTGAAACAATGTAGATCCAGATCAGATGGCTTCTGACGAAGCCATCTGATCAGGATCTACATTGTTTGCCATTCAGATTGTGAATTTGTTGCAATAATTTGCATCAAGTAATCTGATTGGATGATAATCGGTAGTGGGTGTGGCATATATAAATATTCAGCAGGACAAGGGTTAAAACTATTTCAATTATATCAAGGCAATGGCTAATTAGGGGTATAAGAGAACAGGACCACAGAGAGAAAAGCCTGCTGACCTTTAGCAGCTCACCTGCAATGAGAGTGCAGCTCAGACTCACATCAGTGAGAGACCTACTAAGTCCGCGTTCAAAACCACAAGGCCATGGAGACAAAGGTTAGATATTGGTGATGTCTTTTAAGCAGAATGGACCGACCAGACAACATATTTTCGCCATTTTTTCAAGGGATGCAATTTTCTTGCACACCAGACAAGGAAATCCGTGATTTTACCCTGGGACAGAAATTTATGTTCTGACCCTGGTGTTCCAACCCAAAATCGAATATAATCGCATGTTTGATAAATGCACTGGTTTATTACGATCTCGTATGCGCCTTCCTTAAGATGACGTCACAGCAACGTCACTAAACATTCCTGCAGTGTCAACACAATATGGCGGAGGTTGGTAACCGAAGTGACTGCAGCATTAAAAATCAGCTTTAAGAAATGGAAGGTATGCAAGAACAAGAGGCTCAATGAGCCTAAACCGCTCACCTGAGGAACTTAAGTTTTAACAATTCACAGACTTTGACCCTTACAGGATATAAGTCATGATTATTGCATTGCATTCCAAGTTTGAGACTTCTAGCTTCTATAGTTCCTGAGAAATCTTTGACGAAAATTTAACATTGGTCAAAATGGAGAGAAAGAAGAATGAAAGAACAGATGAACAAATAAGCTGAGAAAGCCCAATGTCTCTTACACAAAATAAGTCATCATTATTCTATTGAATACCAAATTTGATGCTTCTAGCTTTTATAGTTCCTGAGAAATCTTTGATTAAAAATTTAACATTGGTCTATTATCTCTAAATGGAGAGAAAGAAGAACGAAGGAACAAATGAACCAGACTAACTCCAAAACCTAATGCAGCCTTTCCCCTTGCCCAATGGTGCTACACATAAAATTTAAACAAGATTGATCGACTGCCTTCTGAGATATGCTTCATTGAAAGTGTGGACGACGGATGGACGGACGACAGATGGCGGACTCCGGAGCCTTGGTATACTATCGGCTCACTGGAGCCTTTGGCTCAGGTGAGCTAAAAAATTCAAGTCGCTATTTCTGTCACAACATTTTCCCTACGTTAAGTCTATGGGCAAATTTTTTTGTCTCTCAAGGTCACGTAACTCCGAGGTCAATATTCCGATTCGGCCCAAAATCGAACTTAACCGAGATTTTATGCCTGTCCTCGTTACCTGCAAGTTTGAAGCTGATATGAATAAAAATAAAGTTGCTATCTTGGTCACAACGTATTTTTTTATGCTCAAGGGCAGGTAACAAGGCATATATTCCGATTCGGCCCAAAATCGAACTTAACCGAGATTTTATGTCTGTCCTCGTTACCTGCAAGTTTGAAGCTGATCTGAAAAAAATTCAAGTCGCTATCGTAGTCGCAACATTTTCCCTACGTTAAGTCTATGGGCAAATTTTTTGTCGCTCAAGGTCACGTAACACCGAGGTCAATATTCCGATTCAGCCCAAAATTGAACTTAACCGAGATTTTATGCCTGTCCTCGTTACCTGCAAGTTTGAAGCTGATATGAATAAAAATAAAGTTGCTATCCTGGTCACAACGTATTTTTTTATGCTCAAGGACAGGTAACTCCAAGGCAAATAATCCGATTCGGCCCAAAATCGAACTTAACCGAGATTTTATGTCTGTCCTCATTACCTGCAAGTTTGAAGCTGATCTGAAAAAAATTCAAGTCGCTATCGTAGTCACAACATTTTCCCTATGTAAAGTCTATGGGCAAATTTTTTGTTGCTCAAGGTCATGTAACTCCGAGGTCAATATTCTGATTCGAACTTAACTGAGATTTTATGCCTGTCCACGTTACCTGCAAGTTTGAAGCTGATCTGAATAAAAATAAAGTTGCTATCGTGGTCACAACGTATTTTTTTATGCTCAAGGGCAGGTAACTCCAAGGCAAATAATCCGATTCGGCCCAAAATCTAACTTAACCGAGATTTTATGTCTGTCCTCGTTACCTGCAAGTTTGAAGCTGATCTGAAAGCAATTCAAGTCGCTATCGTATTCACAACATTTTCCCTATGTTAAGTCTATGGGCAAATTTTTTGTCGCTCAAGGTCACGTAACTCCGAGGTCAATATTCCGATTCGGCCCAAAATCGAACTTAACCGAGATTTTATGCCTGTCCTCGTTACTAGCTACAGTGATGACAACATTTTCCCCATGTTAAGTCGATAGGCAATTTTTCGGGCGCTCAAGGGGACGTAACTCTTGAGTGAATTATCTGATTTGGCCCAAAATCGAACTTGACCGAGATTTTATGCCTGTACTGGTTATCTGCAAGAATGAAGTCGATCAGAAAAAAATTGACGGAGCTAGAGTGATGACAAGCTTTTTCCTATGTGAAGTCTATGGGAGCTAGATGTTGCCATGGCAACCAGAGTTCCACTCAGATCTGCCTGAAAACCTAATGAAGCCTTTCCACTTGCCCAATAATGCGACACATGAAATTTGATCAAAGTTGGCCAAGTAGTCTTTAAGATATACATTTTTGAAATTCCCATTAACCCTAATGCAAAAACACACAAGGGCAGGTAACTCCTAAGTGAATGATCCGATTCTGCCAGTTATCGAACTTGACCGAGATTTCATGGCTGTGCTGGTTATCTGCAAGAATAAAGCCAATCCGAAAATAATTGAAGCAGCTACGGTGATGACAACATTCTTCCCATGTTAAGTCAATAGGCAATTTTTTCAACGCTCAAGGGCACGTAACTCCTGAGTGAATAATCCGATTCAGCCCTAAATCGAACTTGATCGAGATTTCATGCCTGTCCTCATTATCTGCAAGAATGAAGTCGATCAGAAAAAAATTGACGGAGCTAGAGTGATGACAAGCTTTTTCCTAACGCTCAAGGGCACGTAACTCCTGAGTGAATAATCCGATTCAGCCCAAAATCGAACTTGATCGAGATTTCATGCCTGTCCTCGTTATCTGCAAGAATGAAGATGATCAGAAAAAAATTGACGGAGCTAGAGTGATGACAAACTTTTTCCTATGTTAAATCTATGGGAGCTATTTGTTGCCATGGCAACCAGAGTTCCAATCCGATCTGCCCGAAAACAGTATGCAGCCTTTCCACCTACCTGATAATGCTTCACATGAAATTTGATCAAGATTGGCCCACTGGTTCCGGAGATATACTTCTTTGAAAGTGTGGACGACGAACGACGACGGACGACGGACGCCGGCTCGTGGTATACTAATACCTCACATGAGCCTTTGGCTCAGGTGAGCTAAAAATCAGCATTTTCAGCAATCAAAGGGACGTTACTCTACGATAAATGGGCCGACTTGGTCAGTTTTCGGACTCATCTGAGATTTTATCCCCAGCCACCTTACATATAAGTTTCAGAAAGATCCGATCAAAACTGAAGGGGCTATGGTGATGACAAGGTCGAAAATCGGCATTTTCAGCAATCAAAGGGACGTAACTCTATGATAAATCGGCGGACTTGGCCAGTTTTCGAAATCATCCGAGGTTTTATCCCCAGCCACATTACATATAAGTTTCAAAAAGATCCGATCAAAACTGAAGGGGCTACTGTGATGACAAGGTAAAAAATCGGCATTTTCAGCAATCAAAGGGACGTAACTCTATGATAATTGGGGCGACTTGGCCGGTTTTCGAACTCATCCGAGTTTTTATCCCCAGTCACCTTACATATAAGTTTCAGAAAGATCCGATCAAAACTGAAGGCGCTACGGTGATGATAAGCATTTTCCCATAGTAAGTCTATGGGACCTTGTGGTTACCATAGAGGCATGCTACCGATGAGAAATGATTGAGATCAGCCTGCAGGATACAGAGATATAGCTGCTAAAAAGTGTGGACGGACGACGGAGGACCCACTATACTATAAGCTCCCCTGGAGCCTTCGGCCCAGGTGAGCTAAAAATGGTCAAGGTCACCAAAAAGGTAATCAAATTTGCAGTATGTTGTAATGATATATTGTACCAAGTTTGAATAAAATTAATCAATGACAAACCATTTTTGTCCCAAATGTGTCAGTTTTAGGGGCATGTGACCTTGAAAAAAAGGTCAAGATCACCAAAAAATCTAGAAATCTGTGTCATGTTGTAATGAGATATTGTACCAAGTTTGGCAAAAAAATAAACAATTCATTAATGAGATAGAGTGCAGACAAGCCATTTTTGGCCCAAAATTGACTGTTTTTGGGTTGCTGTGACCTTGAGAAAAGATCAAGGTCACCAAAATCTAATCAAGTCTGCAGTATGTTGTAATGATATACAGTACCAAGTTTGACTTAAATTGGTCAATTTGTTAATGAGATAGAGAGCAGATAAGCCATTTTTAGCCCAAAATTGACTGTATTTTGGGGCCTGTGACCTTGATTTGTTTGTTTTGGAGTTTTACGGCCCAGTCAACACTATTTAGGTCATTTTTGAGCCGATCAGTTTACCTATCAACACTTTCCTGGGCAGGCTTATACGTAAGCGGTTAACCAGTACAGTGCACATTCTTTCGCCAGAAACTGACAACTGCCCTTCTTGAATCAGCGGAAGGGAGAGAATGACCGTAGAAAAGATTTCATGATCAATCTCCACGAAAGAATGTTGCCGACCCCGGCGGGAGTCGAACCCGCGTCCTCCTGATCACCAGTCAGACGCGCATCCGACTGAGCCACTGAGGCCGGCTCCTGTGACCTTGAAAAAAAGTCTAGGTCACAAAAATCTAATCAAATATACGGTATGATGTAATGATATATTGTACCAAGTTTGACTAAAATTAATCGATTTGTTATAAGGTAGAGTGCAGACAAGCCATTTTTGGCCCAAAATTGACAGTTTTTGGGGGCCTGTGACCTTGAAAAAAGGTCAAGGTCACCAAAATCTAACCAAATCTGCGGTATGTTGTAATGATATACTGTACCAAGTTTTACTAAAATTAATCAATTTGTTAATGAGATAGAGTGCAGACAAGCCATTTCTAGCCCCAAAATGACTGTTTTAGGGGGCATGTGACCTTGAAAATGAGGTCAAGGTCATCATAACCTAACTACTAATTTCCCCCAGCCTAGTGATGTAACTATGCAAGTTTGGTCAAAATCGATCCATAGGTTCAGGAGATATAGTGCTTCAAACAGGCTGCATCGGCGTCAGCGTCGGTGCAATTAAGGCGTAACTATACAAAAGAGATCTATGCAAAGGAGATCCAAACCAAAAACATATATGTCCCCCTCCCCTCTAGTGGGGGGACATAATTAAGGGATTATTTGTTTTATTTCTCATTACAAACATGTTGTGGGTACGTGATGACAAGTAACCACAATTTATATTTTTATGGAGAAATAAGAAAATTATCCCAAAATTATGCTCATAACACGTTCTTATCTGAGCATTTCCAATTACAGACTGCAACTGGCCTGCTAATTTAATGGAACATTAGATCCTTCGTTAGCTTTTTTAGGTTTAGACTTCTAAGGCATTGTTTTCCAAACGAATTAATGAGATAATCAATTTTGAAAACTGTACTTCTTTGATCTTTGATAATGGCAGACTCATGTCTCTTGGTCTCAATCAGTGCTGTTAACAAATTTTCACAAATTATAGATTGAGGTAAAGGGCTACTATACCAAGCAAGATAACACTGTTGAATTTTTTTTCATCAAAAATCTGATCTTCACTGAAATTGTTTTCATTAAAGAATAGATGTGCCTTTTCCATTGGGTTTCAGTTTACTCAAAAAAGACAAAAGTCTACAGTGTAGCTGGCATAGAGAGGTAAAATGTAACCATTGTTGCTAGCTCAGTACTTAAAAGAAACATTACACTTTTGTAGCAAGCACAGATGGGTAAAAAATGTCACCCTTGCAGCTAGCAAGGTGAAAATGTCACTCTTGTAGCCAGTATAGAGCGGTAAAAAATTCTAGCAGAGAGGTGAATAATGTTACCCTTACAGCTAGCACAGAAGGGTTAAAAATTTCACTCTTACTACAAGCAATATCATATCTGCAGTCTGCACAGAGGAGTAAAAATGTCACCCATGCAGCTAGCACAGAGGGGCAAAAAATGTCATCCTTGCAGCTAGTGAAGCCACCCTTCCAGGTAGCAGAGGGGGGTGAAAAATGTCACCCTTGCAGCTAGCACAGAGGGGTAAAAAATGTCGCCGGCCTCGATAGCTCAGTGGTAGAGCGTCTGCTTCTGTAATGGGAGGTCGTGGGTTCGATCCCTGGCCGCGCCATACCAAAGGCGTGAAAAATGGTACTAGATGCTCTCTTGGCTGACACTCACATTATCAGGGGTAGTCCTAGGAAGACAAATGAAGGCAGGTAAGTATTTGTTACAGGATACTTTGTTTGTCCCAATAAAAGCTCTACAGAGCTTATGTTATTTGTTTCGGACATGCAACGTTAAATAAAGCTTTTTTTATATCTTTATCTTTATAGCTAGCACAGAGGAGTAAAAATGTCTAACTTATAGCTAGCATAGAGGGATAAAAAATGTCACCCTTGCAGCTAGCACAGACGGGTGTAAGAAATGTCACCTTTGCAGCTAGCACAGAGGGGTAAAAAATGTCACCATTGCAGCTAGCACAGAGGAGTGAATAATGTCACCCTTGTAGGAAGTACAGAGGGGCAAAAATGATACCCTTGTAGCTAGCACATTGGGGATGAAAAATGTCGCCATTGCAGATAGCCCACTGGTTGTGTCTACTCCCCTTCAAAATCAATTTAAATTGCGATAGAACTCGACAATAATACACAACAAATGCATATATTTTATGAAGCAGAAATGCATTCACAGGCTTAGGAACTGACACTTAAAATAGCCTCAGGAGAAAAGAAATAATTGAATAAAAACTGATAACAGAGGCTATAGATCATAATGAAATCTTGTGATTCAGACATAACTTCAATATAATTCCAGTTTTGATATGAAATATTAATCTAGCAGAGACTGAGTACCACTATTACACTATCATAATACAGTGAATACTGTAATGATTCTAAGTATTGGCACAGATAGTCCTAAGCAGTGCGGGGGCATTTTGGCCTCCAGGGCTCTAATTTGAACAATCTTGAAAGAGGTCCACTAGATGAAGCTTCAGACCAAATATCAAAGATCTGGGCCTTGCGGTTTCAGAGAAAAAGATTTTTAAAGATTCTCCCAGTATAAGCCTATGTAAAACCAAAGGCCCCCAGGGCGGGGCATTTTTGGCCCCAAGGCTATAATTTGAACAATCTTAGTAGAGGTCCACCAGGTAAAACTTCAGACCAAATATTAAAGACCTGGGCCTTGTGGTTTCAGAGAAGAAGATTTTCTAATGATTTTCCCTATATAAGCCTATATGAAACCAAAGGCCCCCGGGGCGGGGGCATTTTTGGCCCCAAGGCTATAATTTGAACAATCTTAGTAAAGGTCCACCAGGTAAAGCTTCACACCAAATATTAAAGACCTGGGCCTTGTGGTTTCAGAGAAGAAGATTTTTTTAATGATTTTCCCTATATAAGTCTATGTAAAACCATAGGCCCCCGGGGCGGGGGCATTTTGGCCCCCAGGGCTATAATTTGAACAATCTTGGTAGAGGTCCACTAGATGAAGCTTCATACCAAATATCGAAGACCTGGGCCTTGCGGTTTCAGAGAAGAAGATTTTTAAAGTTTTCGTTTAAAAAATCTTTTTTTAGCTCCTGTGACCTAGATGTGCAATGGACCGGAACCATTTGAACAACTTTGAAAGGGGACCACCTAAGGATCATTCCTGTGAAGTTTGGTTGAATTCCGATCAGTGGTTTAGGAGGAGATGTCATTTGAAGAAAAAGTTTACGCACACACGCACGCACGCACTGACGACGGACGAAAAGTGATCACAAAATCTCACCTTGTCACTACGTGACAGGTGAGCTAAAAAGAATCCAATATGGGTGTGAGGGGTGGATAGGAAAATCCATCCCTCGGGATGCCGGACAGTGTCCCTCGGGACGGATTTTTCCATCCACCCCTCACACCCATATAAGATTCTTATATTCCTGTTTTCCTTTTGTGCTGGGGAGATTGTTCACATGAAATTTCAACCCATTTTTTTCTGTAAAAATAAGACTTGACATTACATGCAAATCATCTGCTAGACAGACAATACACATATGAAACAATATTTTCTCTGAAAAGATCTTTATTTGCTCTGGAATTTTTTGTGGTGCTATTAGGGTAAAGTACCTACCATCTTGGTACCCAGACATTGGTGAGTGTTGGAGTATTACTGAGTGATGTTAGACCTTGTGAGGGAAATTTCTTCCACTGCATAATGCCTCTAATTGTGTCCTGAAACAAGAATAGTACAGTTTAGATACTGGTGAGTGTTGGAGTACTACTGAGTGATGTCAGACCCTGGAGGGGAATTTCTTCCACTGCATAATGCCTCTTATTTTGTCCTGAAACAAGGGTAGTACAGTTTAGATATTATTTTGTCATATGACATCGCGTCTGACGGTCTGAGAATGAAATAATGCCATGTAATAAATTTGATAATCCACTGTTGGATTAAATATGCAAATTAGTCAGATAACGTCCCTAGCGTTACATGTACGACATCCTTAACGAGGTCACATTTACTAATGGCAGAATACTGACATTTTCATAAAACAATCATGAATAAAATTTGTTTTAAATGTCTTCACAAATAGAATCTTGCATTGCTGTTCATGTATCATTGAATCTATTAAACTCATTGAGGAAAAGGGATAAAATGCTCAGCAAAGCCTCACATTTTATCCCTTTTCCTCAACTCATTTAATGAATTCAATAATAAATGGACACTCATGTAAGATCCTTTATTTATTTCTAACACTATTCATTATAAAACTTTTAGTTTGGTTTGGAGTTGCAAAGCTTGGTAAACATGATTTAGCTTATGTCTTATGTCCAGCTAGTCAGTTTACCTAACCACACATTTCCTGGGCAAGCAAATACATGCATATGATTGGTTAACCTCTCTAGTGTACGTTCTTTTGTCAGAAATCTTTCTGAATAAGCAGAAGGGAGAAATTGACCATTCAAACTATTTCATTATCAATCTTCATGAAACAATGACCAGTTGTTCGAAACTAACAATGTCTTTAGTTAACATATCGTTGAACCTTTGATCATTTAATGTGGCAAATATGTTGATATTTTTGCTGAAAAAATGTGAGCAGGTTTTGCTCTCATTTTTTTTCAGCAAAATTAGCAATATATTAGATGAGCCCAGTCAAGCGATTTTGGTACTTATCGCCTATGCGAGCAGCGAAGGTTCAGGCGAGCCTGCACATCCGCGCAGTCTTGCCAGAACCTTCGCCGCTCGCTCATACAAACAGTGAATCAAGAGGAACCTTCAGACAGAAAGCCATATCCCTGGCCCCTCTGAATGGCTTGACATGCGCAGTTAAAATTTGTCATGACGGAATGCTCGAAGACACAAATTCGCTTGGCGGGGCTCAGATATTATACTTGCTATAACAGTCAACTGTTTGACAACTAACGAGCTTGTTAAGCTAATGATGCTTTAAACAACTGGTCCCTGGGGGGGATCAAACCTACAACTTCCTGATCATCAGTCAGACACCCATCTGACTAAGCCACCATTTTTACTACAACACAGTTTTCAAAGATCGATCCCAAGAATGAATAGACTATATAGAAAAATGACCATAATGGTCATTTTTCTATATAATCAATACATTTTTGGGGGTATAACACAATTTTTTAACTAACATGGTTTCAGCTTCGGACCGCGACAAAAGTGCTATAATGAGGTTGAGGTGTATTTGCTGTGCAGGCTACTGTGTTTTTTTTTGTGTGTGTAAATGTTTGAAGCCATATTTTGTCTGTCACAGTTCATTTACTGAGTTGTATCAGTTCTATATTTTATGAGCAGGACATATGAACCATTTGAAGTGATAACATGGAAAAGTTGATTCTTTATCTTCAACACTGAACAACACCAGTGCTTTCCTTATTTTGTGTTAAAAAAGGGCTTGTCATTAATTAAAACTCACTTTTCTGTGGAATCATTCTGAACGATCCAAGCCCTAATTTCTTGGCTACAAGAAAAATATTTAAACAAGCCCTCCCAAAATTACTAGACAAGACAGATCACTAGTTTGCTCCTTGTCAGTAATGTGAATACAGTTCTTTGTCTGTGACCTTGACCTCAAGGAGAGACTTTGATCCCGAGGAGACATCTATTCAGAGGGGCTGAGTTTATAGGCAAGCCCCTAAAGTTGCCTCCCTTTCAAAAATGGTAGACAAAAATAGTTTTACTTGTACTTCCTACAGGAGAGCTAAAAATTGCAGAAAATGTCAGGAGCATGATTCTGTTTTACTGTAATGTTCCTAAGTATTGGGACAGACAGGCCTAGACAAACAGTGCAGACCCAGATCAGACTGCTCCTGAAGGAGCAGTCTGATCAGGGTCTACACTGTTTGCCAGTTTGTCTGCACTTTTTGGACTCCTGTTTTGATCATGAAAATTTGTTAAAATTTTAGGAGAATTACAGCAAGTACTCAATGTGTGAGATTTTTTACAATTTTTACAGTATACTACCTACCTCTCTATCCAGGTATTTTTTCTGAGTGGATGCGTGGACATTTGAACTGTGATCTTTCCTGATATACTGAGGTACTGGGCACAGATGGAAGTCTGGATCCACTTCTGCATAAGGCATTGGGGACTGAAATACTTGTAGGCCTGGGGCAGGGTTCTGCGGAAGAAGAAGAAAATTTTAAGCCTTCAGTCACAAAGAAAAACTGCATCTGAAAATGACGTCTGCTTATGTCGTCTGCATTTTTTTGCAAACTCTTTACAAAAATTTTTGCAAACAGGCAAACAGTGTTGACCCCCATCAGAGGAGCAGCCTGCCGAAGCAGTCTGGTCTGGGTCCATAGTGTTTGCCACAATAGTTTTAAATAACAACAAAGCAGACCACAATTGTTGTGACTGGTATCTTAAGGGTTAATGCTAGTGAGTGGAATTTATTTTCTCTAGTAAAATTACATGTTTGAATAGACTGTTACCTAAGAACAATTTGCATGGGCAGGCTTGTAATTTTATTCAGCAATATTATTTGTTTGCATCTGACTTTTGCTTATGACATGCCAAGGTTGGGGTAGGGTGGGAAATGTTTTGTCAAAGCCTTCAAATTCATGACTTCTTGTTATCTTGTGAAAGAAAATGTGCCCTGACTTTAAAATTACTGTCTTATTTTCCTTCTTTGGATGGTGTTGTTCCTCGTACGCCATCCTATGGCATTCATATTTTGCAATTAATTCGATTTGCTAGAGTGTATAGTCATGTAATTGACTTCAACACTTGTAATAAATTATTAATGGCTAGACTTCTTAATCAGGGTTATCGGTACCATAAGCCTTTTCAAAATTTTATAGACGTCATTCTGATTTAATTTCAAAATTCAATATTGGACTTAAATCTCTTCTGCAACAAGGTCTATCGGAACCCGAATTTTATGGTGACTTAGTATATAAATTCAGAAAAATATATAACCGCAATGACTTCAGCACCCAATTTCGTAAAATCATTCTTCGATATAAAAAGATTGGGTACAACATAAATGTTATATGACTGACTGCATGAATGGTAGTTAACCCAATCACTGTTGACAACTTTGCTTTTGCCTTTAATTGCACGCCAGTGGGTCAGGCCTCAGATTCTATGATGGTTCCAGCGTAAAGGTTTATGTTGGTTGGTACCTGATGCTCTGTCTCTGGTCTGGCCCATCGGAGTCTAACTGTTGGTTTTCTTTTGCTTCAGCATTTCAGTGGTTTGTTGCTGTCAAGTCCTCACCGTTGTTTCATCTCTGTGGTTGTTTGATTTTTGTGTTCACGGAGATGTTGCACTGATGAGTTAGGAGGCCTTCGTGTGGACTGAACAAATTATTTGTCTTAATCTTGACGGAAGTAAGGGTGAGGACTGTGGCCACGTAAAATCAATTTAAGCCCCCCAGTGGAATTCATTTCCGCTGACCATTCCAAGGTGGTTCTTCTGTCGCGGTTTACTTTTGTTATGGTTTGTCTTTGGGTGTTTGTGTCGCTTATATTATTTTATTTTGGACAGCCTATTGGCCATTTTGTGGGAAAGCAATTGTCCTTTTGGCTTTCTGCTATTGATGTTTCCATTAGGGTCTGTTGTTTCATGTTTGTGTTTCTTTCCCTTTGGTGTCTCTGATGGGAGTTGTGGGTTAATTGTATCGATTCCTGATCATTGCCTCCACTTCTATTTTTTAAATCAAGAAGGTTTGTATCTTAATCTTCTATAGTCTTCACATTATCACTAGGTTATTTCATCAGTTACACTTTTAAAAGACTTTTTTTACGGCCTTTTCAAGATAATTTCATTCATGTCGAGCCAATCTTTAATCAGAGGTGGGCAAAAACCAGAGTACCCGGAGAAAAACCACCTGACCTTCCGTTGACTTTTAAATGCTGAAAATTATTCAAGGCCTTTCAGGTTGTTAGCTAATGTATATCAAATCCTTTACAGGAGAAGATTACCAAAAGCATAAGCTTATATAAGCTTGTAATATAATCCTTTAATGTATTGTCTGTACTTATATGATTGTATATGATAATTAATAAACAATGAATACTTCCGATAATTTCAACAGCTGAAGCAGTGATGTCGCTAGATTATACACAACACAGACAAAGAAAAAGTCTTTCCTCCATATGAAGGGTAGAATTTTCTCTCAAGGAGAGAGAAACTATTGAGTACAGCAGCATTACTGCTTAGTCCCTTACACAAAGATGGAAAATACTTTTTATCATATGATGTCATGTCTGAAAATGAAATAACGCCACGTAATAAATTCTATAATCCACTAGTGGATTCAATATGCAAATTTCTTAGATATGTCCCATAACATTACATGTATGACATCCTTAACGATGTCGCGTTTACTAATGGTGGATTATTGACATTTTTGTACAAAAATTGTGAATTAAATGCGTTTTAAATGTCATATGATATTAGAACCTTGCATTAGCAGGCCTCATACTGACCACGCTTTTCCGTGCCTGAAAGGCCCGATTTTGCAGCTTCAACCCTTATCCTGCTGAACAAGACACAACTACATTACCTTTGCAAACAGTGTAGATCCTGATCAGATGGCTTCTGAAGAAGCCATCTGATCAGGATCTACACTGTTTGTAATGGAGTTTGTGAAAATATAAAGTAATTTGGTTGACTTATAGTCAGAAATAAGGGTTAAATAGTATTTTTAAAACAGACTATATACACAAAAATCAGAATCTAAAAGCCTGAAATCAAGAAAAAAATCAAGCTCTAAAAGCCTGAAATCCTGCAAATGCCTGAAAAATATGAGGCCTGATTAGTGATACATGAACACTAATGTAAGATCCTCTATATAATTACTGCAAATCTGATCAATAATCGTGTTTTCAATGGTGCCAATTGATAAAATTGTCATTAATCAAGAAATTTCATATTGTCCCCAGATATAGGTCCTCGGTCAGCTGTATTGGCCTCGGCCTTCGGCCTCGGGCCAATACAGCAGTCCTCGGATGGCCACAACGAAATTACTTGATTAATTACATTATATGATTCAGCAGATATAAATACAACTTACAAAGATATGAAGTGGTGGGTAATCTATTGGTTGGAACAGTGCCTGTGGCGGAGTCAGTGATGGAACATGAACAGGTTTAACAACCTTTGGAGCCGCTTCAATGTCTGCAAGAGTTAAGTCCCCTTCTGTAACCAGATCCAAAGCGAGGCTAGTCTTTGTAACCCCCATGGTAGTCTTCTCCTTTACAATGACTGGGGGTGGAAGAGTGATGATCTCATCCTGAAAGGTACAGAGGATATATTAACTCTTATCATGCTGTTCACGACAACCCCTATCTTTGGAAACAGTCTAGATCCAGATCAGATGGCTTCTGAAGAAGCCATCTGATCAGGATTTACACTGTTTGACATTCAATTTATGAAATTGTAGGAATAAATTACATAAAGTAATCTGATTGCTTCAAAGTCAGAAATGGGTTCGGCTAATCTGAATATTCAGCAAGAGAAGGGTAAATATACATCAGGGCCCAAGCTAGCCCAAAAAATTTGGGAGAAGTGACTTCTCCCTCCTAGGAAAATAGGGAGAAGTTTGCTGGGTCTAGGGAGAAGTGGGTGCAGCTTAAGGCCGAACAACAACAATGTAATGAGTTCTCCTGTAAACCCCTATTTGGAGAAAAGTGTGTTTTATAGGGGTATCAATCAATTCCGCTGTTGAGACCACCTGAAATGAAGACTAATTCTGCTTTAAAAAGCTTATTTGGTTGGCTGCAATTATTCTTTCTTTCTGTTTTCTGCATACAGTGAACCCTGATCAGAGACCACTTTTGGGACTGTTCAAAAGTGGTCTTAAAGACCCTGTTCAAAAGTGGTCTTAAAGACCACTTTTGAACTGTCCCAAAGGTGGTCTTAATATAGTAATTTTACTGTATTTGGGCAAGCTGTAACTTTTGTTGTTTCCAACCATGTTATAATGAATGGTGAGGTTTCTGTTTAATAGTTAGATCATTTCTCACTGAGTTCCTGTCACAATTGTATTTTAAATCAGACTATAGAAACAAGGGGGAACAACCTGCTAGATGAAAATCAGTTGTTATTTTTTTTTTTTAATTTGGATAGTTACTGAATATTTACCGGCAAGTAATAATTATTTTCACTTACAAAATAAAAAATTGCTACCTACTTTTGTTGTTGTCCATAAAAAAAATGAAAACGATTGATGGATGCAAAAGTAATGTACAAACAAATCAATGGCGAAACAAATAAACCATCTTGATTTAAAAATTATTAAATCCTAATGCAGTGTCAATGCCGATGGTCGGAATAATCTTATTACTGTATACAACTATACTTAACAAAGTACGTCCGCACCCGGACTTTGGCACGAGCTAACGGTACAAATATACCTGTTTAAGTTACATAATCTTGTGTAATCTTAACTGGCTCTTATTGCAATAAAAACTTTGTGCAATAAACCAAGATAGATTTATGACAGTATAAGACTACTAAGCGTACTGCAAGTGGCTCGAGCGGCATGAGCTAACGGTTAGAATTAAATTACATAACAGTACCAAACTGCAACTGGCACGAAGTGCAGAATAAACAGTTAGCTTTGTTCAGTGTAATTACTGAGATTTCTGACACTAGTGGATCGAAGGATTATCGTCACCTTGTCAGTTTACCGTTACTGTTCACAAGGAAGACACCAAAAAAAAAAAAAAAACGGGCAAAATTTCAGGGCGAAGATTTTTTCGCTTTCATCGCCAAAGCCGGCGAAGTGAGCCCCAACAGGGCGACTTCTTCGCCTGAGTCGCCCTCTAGCTTGAGCCCTGATACATGTATTATGGTGTTGTTTTTTTTTTTTTGTTTTTTAGTTTTAACAGTCAACACTATTTAGGTCATATCAAGTCATACAGTTTAAATAGCCATACTTTTCTTGAGAAACTTATATATATATCCATTGAAAAGGTCCTTTTGGAAGCAAGAACTATAATACAGAACTGAAAACCGTGTACGCTCATAATTCATTTTTGTTGGCTGGAATTCAGTTTTTATGCAGCTGAACAGACTAATCCTTTATTTCTCATGACTTGTTTGCAATGTTTATGTGTTTGAGATAAAATAAAATACAGTGAAATTCTGCTATTAAGACCACCTAAAATTAAGCCTAATTCTGCATTAAAATGCTTATTTTGAAGGGTGCACTTACTTTTTCTTTGTATTTTCTGCCTACAATGTCCTCTGGTCAGGGACCACCTTTGGGACTGTTCAAAAGTGGTCTTTAAGAGCACTTTTGACCAGTCCCAAAGGTGGTTTTAATATAGGAATTTTACTGTATGTTTAAGATAAAATAAAATATGTTTAAGACTTGTTAAAGATGAAACACCAAGAAAAACTGCATTTTAACTCATTGTATACTAGTAGACTCTTTCATTGCTATATGTTGGTCAAGTCCATTTGTCATATAACCTATTTTTTTCATTTTTATTCTATTTTTGATGGAAAATTTTGTTAGCAAATAGTGCAAGCCATGATCAGATGCCACAGAATGGCTGATCTGGACCTGCACTGTTTGTCGAGGTACCCCTTTAGGGGTTCCCCCATGCAATGCTGCAATCTCTGCTTACTGGAAAACAGTGTAGATCCTGATCAAAGAGCAATCTGATCTGGGTATACTCTGTTTGCAACAAGAACTTATAAAAAACCTCAGCAGACAACTTCTGTTGTAATTGGTTGGCTAAGGTTTAATGAGATGACTACAGAGTCTTACCTCAGCTCCTGTTCTCAAAGGTTTAGGTAGCTTTATCGGAACGTAACCACTAGAAGCCTCCTGTACATTGTATGACTTATAACTGTTCAGTTTGTACTGTTGTGGTACCTTCAGGCCGAAGTAAGGCACTTTCCTCTTCACTACCACCTCCATTGGTTTAAAAGGTACGGAGCCCAGTGCATCTGGAGCCTGAAAAAGAATGGCAAAATATTACAGTAGAACTTCGATGGCTCGAACACCGATGGCTCGTTTACCATGTATGTGTCGAACCCATTCTTGAGCCCCTAGCGAAATCCTCTAATTAAGAAATAGTGGGGGTTAGTTTAGTCTTTTATCTTGCAAATGTATGCTGTGTGAACTCATTAGAATCGCCTCGATGAGGCGATTCTAATGAGTACACACAGCATACATTCTCATTATAGAACACCGAAAAGATGTCTAAAAGTATCTCGTTATGCCTCCTGAGAGTAACCTCAGTGGCTCGAACTAACCCTGTCTCGAACAGATTTTCGAGGTCCTAAAGGTGTTCGAGCCATTGAAGTTTGACTGTATAATGATTACACTAAAATATATTTGAGCCAGCGCATGACAAAACCTACAATAAGCCATGCGCCCAACGAAGACTGAGATCAGCCTGTGCATCCGCGCAGTCTGATCAGTTTTTGTTGTGTGCTCTAAGGATGGCTAAGGGCACAATGCTCCTTCATGCAGCAAAAGAAGTCTCTGGTTAGACTATATGGATGCGCAGGCTGATCTGAGTCTTCTGTGGGCGAACATGTCTTATTGTAGGTTTTGTTGTGCGCTGGCTCATTTGTTATCATAGCCTAGCAATAGCACCGAGGGGAACAGCAACTTGAGGATGTGTTTGTTTGACTTGAGGTTTAACATCCCTGTCAACACTATTTAGGTCATTTTTGAGACATTGCTTCCATTTTTGTGGGACTTTTATCCGACAATGTGATGAATTGATACCACAAGGACTGCCACCGAATGAAACCAACAGGGCTTATGTGCATTGGACATCAGACTCATGCTTCTTTGCCTGGGCAGGCTAAGTCCTTCTAAACGGTTTACCAGTACTCATGTGCGGTCAGTTTCAGCTCTGCGTGGAAGCACCATGCAGCCCAATCTACTTTTTCAAGTCCTGATGGGCAGGGGCCAGGAGAAACATATGACCTTGACTTCAAGGCCCTTTAAGAGGTATGGGGTGGCAGTATTAAATACCCAGCATCTGCACAAACATAAACCAAAACCATAGAAACAGCATAAAAATATAGGCATCTTGAATATTTTAACTGGAATGCTCCATGCCAGTGAGACTTGGCCATTGACAAAATCAATCCTCCAACGTCTGCAGCGGAATAACCAGACAGATCTGCAATATCAAGCAGCAAGATACTGTCACCATCAGGTCAAGTGAGCAACTTGCGTGGCTTGGAATTAAGGATCTGGACCTCATCCTGAAGGAGAGAAGGCTACGTTGGTAAGGACAGTAAAGCATTCCAAGGGTGCAGCCAAGACAGCCTTTGACATACAGATGGATGGAAACCGTGGACCTGGGAGGCCCAAGATGACTTGGAAGCAGCTTGGAAGAGATCTCAGAGAGAGAGAGAGAGGATGCTATTGGCTATCAACCCTCATGAATGACATACCTGGAGATCTGGTGTGAGATCCGTGATGCCTGCAGCAAGCCAGCTACCTGGAAGGGGGCCCACTTATGTGGATGTTGCCCCTGTACATGCATGTTAATCAAACCTCTGATGATGATGAAGCTGTACCCATTCCTCTTAAGGGGAATGGAAACACCCGGCAGATTTTTCCACCATTTTTCAAAGGGAGACAACTTTCGGGACTTCCTGTTTACTTTTCTGTAAGCCCTGTCCCACTGAAAAAGGGGTCTACTCTTAAAGGAAAGAATTTGCTCCTCAGGAGCAAATTCTTTCCTTTAAGAGTTGACCCCTATTGACATGGGAGACAAAATTAGTTTTGCAGGAGTTTTGCAACAGCTAAGGTCATACGGAGACGGGACCTCCGTTTAAAGACTCATCCGAAAGTCTAAACCCTTAAGAGGAATGGGTACACCTTCAGGGGAGGCAACTCCTGCAAAACTAATTTTGTCTCCCATGTCAATAGGGGTCAACTCTTAGGAGGAGCAAATTCTTTCCTTTAAGAGTAGACCCTTTTTTCAGTGGGACAGGGCTTACAGAAAAGTGAACAGGAAGTCCCGAAAGTTGTCTCCCTTTGAAAAATGGCGGAAAAATCTGCCAGTGTTCCCATTCCCCTTAAGGGTTCATAATATGATAACCAATGATATTTCTAGTTTTGAACAATTGGGTCTGTATCCTTAGTTATAGGGGCCCAAAAATTCTATCTGACAAAAGTTCATGTGTAAATTAGCTATTACAGCTGTCCACTGAAGTACAACCTTACCATATCATCTTTGACATTAGGTGGTACATAAGTTGGGAATGTATGTAGTTTAACTTTCTCTGCTGTCAACTCCAGATCTTCAGGTATTATTGCCACTTTTTCTTCTTCTTCAAGTTTTTCTGTCTGTTCAGCTGTGAAAAATGAAACATATATATACATGTTAAATAACTTTACACAGCAGTAAAATTGGATACAATTTGCCAAAAGAGCACGGCGAACTTAATATACAGTCATCTCTTTTTACACAGACATTTGATATAATGACAAAACTCATTTATAACAACATCCCTCAATCTAAGATACTTTGGAATGTTTAATACTATTTCACACCATTTCATCACATTCATCACAAATTCTATTGTTACATTATTGTATATCGTCTATTTGTCTTGGAGGACCCCGTCGGTTTTCTGATAAATCTTGTATCTTGTATCATTACTCATAATAACAACAATTCAATGGAATGTATCCCCATCTAAAATGAGATGGAAACCTGAAAACAAGATACTGGCAAACTGTGCAGGCCCAGACCAGATGCCACAGGATACGTGTCTGATCACAGCATACACTGTTTGCAAAAAGTTCAGCTATTTTTTTTCCAATAAATTTTCAAGACAACAAAAACTGTCGCCCCTAAATTTTGAAAAGGACTGCTATATTGGTACAAAATTGGTTAATAGAGATATTCAAGAATAGTGTATTTAATACCCAAAGGAACAATAGAAAGTCAGTTTAGTGAAAAATAAAGTCAGAGTTCTCATAAGTATCATATCCATCTTGAGACATGTAGCATTATAAATGGAGTTTAACTTTTAAGATATGGTTCCATTTGGAGTTTAATGGCCCAGTCAATGATTCTATTAAAACTCATGAAGTGAATAAACATGTATACCATTAAAACTCATGAAGTGAAGATATACTATTAAAACAACGAAGTGAATATATACCATTGAAGATACACATATACTATTAAAACTATACCATTAAAACTCATGGAGTGAATATATACTATTAAAATTCATGAAGTGAAGATGTACTATTAAAATTCATGAAGTGAAGATATACTATTAAAACTCACGAAGCGAATATATACCATTAAAACTCATGAAATGAAGATACATGTATACTATTAAAACTCATGAAGTGAATATATACCATTATAACTCATGAAGTGAATATATTCTACAGACGACCCGCATTATTTCAACAGTATTTGTTCCCTATTATTGTGTCGTTATAATGAATTTACCATTATAAAGAAGCCCAGTTAGGATTATGATAGGTTTCCACATAATAAATGCAAGAAACAAATGTTATAGACATTTGTTAGAATCGCCTTGATGAGGCGATTCTAACAAATGTCTATAACATTTGTTTCTTGGAGTATTAAATTACAAGAATCTTTCATGAATAAGGATTTGATTTGGACATTTCCAACCCGAGGGAAGCCCAAGCCGCCCAGAATCGAGGTTGAATTCATTCAAATGAAATTGTCGTTTATAACGAGTTTTGCCGTTTTAACAAATGTCATTATAACGTGGACCCTCTGTAGTAAAATTCATGAAGTGATGATGTACTATTAAAATTCATGAAGTGAAGATGTACTATTAAAATTTATGAAGTGAAGATGTACTATTAAAATTCATGAAGTGAAGATGTACTATTAAAACTCATGAAGTGTTAGATATGCTATGTAAAATCAAATAACTGGAATATTCTTTATTACATGTAATGTGTTATTGAGATCAAATGGACAAGATTTCACCATCAGAAAAAAATGTTAAATTTGATTTAAAAATCAAAGATACGTGGAAATGGGAAAGCATGCACCAATAAAATTCAACAAGAAATACAGAGCCATAGATTAGATAAATGTAAATTAAGATATGACAGAAAATATTTCAGGCAGTCACTCTGTACATTTCACTGAAGCATTTATTCATGCAGACATTTAGAAAGATTTTCTTTATCTTCAAAATGTATGTTGTGCGTACCACTTAAAATTGCCTCAATGAGTGGGCATTATCACCTTGACTGGATGGGTACATATCTGGTGACAGTGCAGTCTTATTCTTCTATTGTAGAATAGTAATTACCATAATGGTCCTAAGTATTGGGACAGATAAGCCTAAGCAAACAGTGCAGACCTAGATCAGACTGCTCCTGAAGGAGCATTCTGATCAGGGTCTACACTGTTTGCCATTTGCACACCTTTCGGACACCTTGCTGGATCAAGAAACAAATTTGTTAAAATTTTAGGAGAATTACAGCAAGTCCTCAAGGTGTCCAAATTTTAAGGATTTTTCTGGTAAGATGTGAGGCATTTAACCAACTGAAAGGTTAGTAACAACTGTGATATGCAATAAAATCAATTAACGTATGTACTGTATCTATTTTTAGACACAGCATCCAGTGGTAAATTGTACTTGTGCAAATTCTAGAACAAGTAAGGTAAAGAGTAGATGGGTCCAAAAACTTAGTGTAAAACTTAGGGAAAATATGGTAGTCTATGTTAGTGAACCTACACCGGAGGAATTGTGAAAGGATGAGAAAAGTTGTTGTTAAAACTTACCAGGTGGAGGGCCTGATAAAATTGAAATATTTATAATAATAGAAGAATTGTAATCAACAACAAGAGCACCGCAAGCGGCGCCATGCTCGTCTGTTTTTCCATGTCACTTTTTTCATGGCTCTTGTGATGGTGAGTATGTGTATGAAGTTTCATGAAGGTAGGCCAAATACTTTTGGAAATATGGTCAAGGTTAAGGTTTTCGGTTAAATTTTCGAAAAATACATGTAGGTCAAAGTTCAAAGGTCAAGGTCACAGATCAAAAAGTGTGGTATCACTGAAAAGGTCTTGTCCCAAGGAACATTCATGTGAAGTTTGAAGGCTCTGTTGTGAATAGTATTAAAATGAGAGCAAAACATGTGTTTCAGAAAAAAATTGGAAAAGGGGAGATAATTCAGCCAAAATCAACAATGTTGTTATGGTCCTTGGTCAAAATGTAGCTCTTGTGATGATGAGTGTGTGTATGAAGTTTCATGAGGCTAGGTCTAATACTTTTTAAGTTATAGCCAAGATTAAGTTTTTTTGGAATGACGACGCCAGACGACGCCAAACGACGACAACGACAACGCAGACGCCGGAGTGATGACAATAGCTCGAAAGTCTTTTTTCAAAAAACAGACGAGCTAAAAATTGTACCACTTTCCAGTACTGACAACCATTAAACAAGAAGCTCAACCAGTTTCTAGTACTGACAATGATTAAGCAGGATCCACTACTGACAAGCAAGACGATCTACAAATTTCAAGCATTGACGACCATTAAGCAAGAAGCTCTACCAATTTCTAGTATTGACAACCATTAAGCAAGAACCTCTACCGATTTCCACTACTGACAAACATCAAGCAAGAAGCTCTACCAATTTCCAGTGCTGACAACCATCAAGCATGAATATCTACCGATTTCCAGTGCTGACAACCATTAATTAAGCAAGAAGCTCTACAAATTTCTAGTATTGACAACCACCAAGCAAGAGGCTCTACCAATTTCCAGTACTGACAACCATCAAGCAAGAGGCTCTACCAATTTCCAGTATTGACAACCATCAAGCAAGAGGCTCTACCAATTTCCAGTATTGACAACCATCAAGCAAGAAGCCCTACCAATTTCCAGCACTGACAAACATCCAGCAAGAAGCTCTACCACTTTCCAGTACGGACAACCATTAAGCAGGATGGACTACAAATTTCCAGTACTGACAACCAGCAAGGAAGAAGGTCTACAAATTTCCAGTACTGACAACCATTCAGCATTCAATCAGCATTAAGCACTTACAGTACTGACAACCATTGACAACCATCAAGCAAGAAGCTCTACCAATTTCCAGGATTGAAAACCATAAAGCAAGTAGCTCTACCAATTTACAGTATTGACAACCATTAAGCATGAAGCTCGACCAATTTCCAGTATTGACAAGAAGCTCTACAATTTCCGGTATTGACAACCATCAAGCAAGAAGCTCTACCAATTTACAGTATTGACAACCATCAAGCAAGAAGCTCTACCAATATCCAGTATTGACAACCATTAAGCAAGCGCTCTATAAATTTCAAGTATTGAGATCTGTCATGCTTACTGCAAGTCAGCTATTTCGAAAGCAGCCAACTTATGAGGATGTTGCCCCTGTATCTGAATGTTAATAAAAAATCAGATGATGATGACGATTAACCCAAGGTAGCTGAAACTACTCGTCTAGAACAAATTTCCACAGTCACAAGGGTGTTTGAGTGATTGAAGTTTGGACAAGCACATGAGAAAAGGGCCTCTTAGTATTATCAAATTTATATTCTTCAAATGTTCATGTGCAGCAAACTAACAGGGCAAGACGCACAATTTCTTGCAAGAAGCTCCCTCACGGTCTCTACAATATGTGTGTGTTTGATTTTTATGTCCCAACAACTATTAAGATCATATGGAGATGGGGCCTTGGATTAAAGACTTGTCCAAAAGTCTGGAGAAGCCCACAAACCCTGGTTTATAAGGGGAGTAGCATAATCACTACACCACAGAGGCTTCCCTCCACAACATGTCCGCAAACAACACCTCTGACAAGACTGTGGTTATATGTAAACAAGATGGCATCTTTGCTGGTAGTCTATGCTATAAATACACGATCTTAAACACACAAGTGGTCATTTCAAATTGAATTCATGACCCAAGCATTTGGTAAGTATCATAAATTTCATATGAAATGACAATAAGTGTAAGATTCTATTTATCACATAAAGATTTTAAATCAGATTTTACTGCTGAAGAAGTTCAAAAGAAAATATAGTGTGGTCAAAGACAGAAACATGGCATTATGCACCAGTAAAAACTAAGTAACAGCGATGTTATATGATAAATTGAGAAACACTCACCTAGTTGTAAAAGACTCTTTTGATATCAAGATGATCAGACCATGCTTCGAGAACGCTTGTAGAATCGCGAGGCTTGCCGAGCGATTCTACATGCATTCTCGAAGCCGAGCCTGATTAACTTGATATCAAATGACACGAATCTGGTATTCTGTTTATCAGTTAATCCCCTTGTACACTCTTACATTAGCAATTTACAATTATTTATCGATGGTCCTCGGTGCATTCCAACATTGCGGAGGTCGATATATTATGTATCAGCTGACCATTTGTTTTCGTATAATATTTGTTTTCCAGTAGTTTATCAATTTTTTCAAGCAATAACATTTTTGCCAAATTTTCTAGTTGACCGGTTCATTCATAAAAGTGCAATGTCACATTGACCTGATAAAGCTCACTTTTCCTGATATCTTTATCAGGTCAGTGTGCTACAATGCAATTAATGTAGGAGGTAACTGATAAATAACCTTTTCTCAAACAGCACCACAGCAAACAAGTTTCATGCAATGTCAAGCACAGTTTATAAGAGAGATATTATGTTGTCACCAGTCGGCCCCTGCCCATAGGGGTTTGAAGAAATATATGGGCTGCAGGATGCTTCCACGCAGAGCTGAATCCGGCCCGCACACTAGTACTGGTAAACCGCTTAGAGGATCTAAGCCTGTCCAGGAACCGCGGTGCTAGGCGGACCGTCCATGCTAATAAACCCTATTGGTTACATTGGGTGACAGGGCTTGAGATTTCATTTCATCTCAATGTCGGGTAAAAGTCCCACAAAATTGGAAGCAATGTCTCCAAAATGACCTTTACAGTGTTGACGGGGACGTTAAACCTCAATTCAAACAAAACAATGTTGTCACCAGCATGCTACAGGCTTGTAGTAGTAGGGCTGTTACACTTCCAAAAATTTGATCTGTTTCTTTTTTTTCTTTTGAAACGTTTTATTTCATTATACATGTATTTATATATCCAAAAATATAGTGAAATTCTGCTTTTAAGACCACCTAAAACTAAGACTAATTCTGCTTTAAAAACTTATTTTGAATTATTCACTTATTCTTTCTTTGTGTTTTCTGCCCACAGCATCCTCTGCTAAGAGACCACCTTTGGGAGTGTTCAAAAGTGGTCTAAAAGACCACTTTTGAACCATCCCAAAAGTGGTCTTAATATAGGAATTTTACTGTATATCAAAAAAGACCCCTTTTTGTATGGAATGTTAACAGTGATCTGGCTATGCCTCTGCTTAAGCCCCAAAACAAATGCTTTAAAGAGTGTGTAGAACTAACTGGATTTTGAAAACACAAAAGCCCTACAAAACAGAGCATAGAAACAACCAAAATATAGTAAATACATGGTCAGTGTCTTTAATAATGAAATATAATTGGTGAGCCTTAGACAGTTTTATAGGGGCGAGCTTGAGCGAGCCCCTATAAAATTGTCGCGGCGAACCGATTATATTTTATTATTAAAGACACTAATCATGTATTTAGTTTATACCGCAATCGGAAAAATCAAAGGGTTTTCCAATAATTTAGCAAATTTAACCATTAAAGACAGCAGACAGCGTTCCAGTGTTAAACGTTATTCAGTGCCATGGCGCGCACACGTAACATAACATGACGTCAAGGAGTGCAAAATTTCTGACGTCACCGCGCCGCAGAAATGATAGAAACAACATGGATGCTCGAATAAAAATTTCTCTGCTCTTTACATTCTGCATGAAAATTTGCAAATAAATAGTTTATTTTAGCTTTGGAAATTATTTTCAAGGTTTAGACGCAACTGCAGTAGCAGTGCGCAGTTATTCCAAAGGACCATTCAAACCAGGAAAGCCTGAGAAGGTAAGAATCTAGCAAGAATTACTTAAAATTTATTAAAATGAATATAGCAAAAATTATTACTTGCAGATTGGTTGTTTTTCTGGGTATAAAAGGTTGCGTGTTATTGTTTACACTTGCAAATTACGGATCTGAAAAGTAGGTCCGGTCTATAAAAGGTCACTAGACGTATTATAGGTCAGTAGAAGGTATTATAGGTCACTAGCGATTATAGCCTGCATATATTCCACACCCTTTATTAGGTTACTAGAATGCCTGATTGCGGTATAAATAAAGTTCCAACCAGACAATATCACATTACACATGCAGAAAAGATTACAGATATGCACCATTCTTACCAAAATGTTCATCCCCTGAAATTTAATTACAATTTAAAGTTGTTTAGATGTAGACAAATGTTGTTCATGTTCTCAATAATAAATACGCAAATAAATATGGTCAATTCTCTCATTTATTGGTTTTGTTTTAAATTAATAAAGTTGCATATATATGAATGAATGCCTTCCTGAAATGGCAAAGTCTGGCATTTGGAGGTCTGTTGTACTGGAGCCAAAGTGGAAGACACAAATCCTGTGCTTTTCAGCTCGTAATAAGCAGGGCCAGTATTATTCTCTACTAATTTGAACATGAAAAAAAAAACTTGTTTGTTGATGTTTTAATATCTATACAAACTTACCAAACTTGAACAATATTCAATAATTTTGCAGCCAAGTAAAGGTAAAGAGCAAAATGCAATGCTGCCTGGTTTGTTTGTGTGCAAATGTATTGTTTGATTCCATCTGATTATATAATAATTCTAAGCATCACAATTTTGGGGGTATATTTTGGCAAATTTTTCTCACCTGTGAGTGATTCCGAGGAAAATTTCTTCTGTCTCCAATCATCTACTAATTTCTTCAGTGATTTTAACTTAACTGTTGCCCTCCTTCGAATAATAACCTGTGAACAAAACATTACAGAATTGAATTTCTGTCAATACAAACACGGCATATACTCTATACTAGCTGTGAATTGCTACAGTGAATTGCTACAGTTAATCTACAGTGAATTGCTGTTTCGGCTGCATGCCCTCCGTCAAATAATAACCTGTGAACAAAACATTACAGAATTGAGTGAACAAAATATTACAGAAATGAAACTTCTGTCAATACGAACATGGCCTATACTCTATTAGATTCTACAGGGAATTGCTGTTTCGGCTGCACTTTGTAGAAATTTCATAGTTACAAGCTTGAATATTCAGACCAAAGGGTGAAATACATCAGTGTTGATAATGGAAGCATATGTAATCATAATATTGTCCCAGCTGCTTACCATTAATGTATTATTCAGACAGTATTATTGAAGCTTAACCCCTATTCTGCTGAATACATTAATTTAGTCACAACCATTTCTGACTATGAACCAATCAAATTACTTGATATAGTATATTCATTCAAATTCATAAACTGCAAGACAAACAGTGTAGATCCAGATCAGATGGCTTCTTCAGAAGCCATCTGATCTGGATCTACACTGTTTGCAAACATATAATGGTTGTCATGTTTAGCAGGGAAAGGGTTCTTCAGAAGCCATCTGATCTGGATCTACACTGTTTGCAAACGTAGGGGCTGTAGCATTCAGTGGGATAAGGGTTAAGAATTCTGAATGAATTAAAAAAGTTGAAATAAAGTTACTGCAGTTTTTTTTTTCGAGTTAGTCCCATCAACAGAATCAGGGTCATGTCAAACTGTCACTTTATGGTTTAAAAGCAAATATAAAATGAGGGCATGTCCACACTTAACCTGAGCAACCTTAGACTTTCTCAGTGTGTTTTGTTTGTTTGATTTGAAGTTTAAAGGTCCAGTCAACAATATTTTGGTTATATGAAGTTTGTCAGTTAAGGGCTGTTCCAGTAAAATCTATATGGTGGGGGAGGAAGGCACTTAGATTTTCACATAGCCTACGCTTTAAAACAATTTTTTTTCAATACAGCCTACGGATATTTGTATTATTTTCTAGATATAACCAACGGACATTTGTATTTTTTTCTAGATATAACCAACAGGGTAAAACTATTTCAGGTAGAGACAACCCACAGGTAATTAAATATATATTTAGATATATTCATCAGAAAAGATCTTGCGACTAAAAATCTTTCCCTCTTTATAAACTGAAATCCTGGATCATGTGTAAAAACCATTGTCACAGTTGGTGTCTTTATATTGATTATTGAATGCCCCAAAAATGAATAAATTTTATCATGAAAGTTGTTTTTTGTTTACTTAAAAAAAAAGAGAAAAGACAAGAAAGCAGTCTGGAGGACAGCCAAATCCCCCGCCGCATTTAGTATCAAGGCTCAACCTTGTGACCTTCGCCTGTGACCTTGACCTTGAGTTGGCATGGTTAGCTCACTGAGGGGGATAATTGACCCAAAGTTTAATGAAAATCCTTTTAGGGGTAAAGGAGATATGGAAGGGACAAAAAATTCAAAGTTTTAAACTCGTGACCTTCAAATGTGACCTTGACCTAGAGTCGGCATGGTTCATTTATAGGTTCTGCATATCAGCTCACTGAGGGGGATAATTGACCAAAGGTTAATGAAAATCTATTAAAGGGTTCAGGAGATATGGAACGGACAAGAAAAAGTTACGGACAGACGGACAGACTGACAGACAGATGGATGGAAGGACATGGGTTCTGCACATCAGCTCACTGTGAAGACTATTTGACCAAAGTTTAATGAAAATCCTTCCAAGGGTAAAGGAGACATGGAAGAGACAAAAAATTCCAAGTTTCAAACTCGTGACCTTCAACCATGACCCTTGACCTTGAGTTGGCATGCTTCATTTATAGGTTCTGCACACCAGCTCACTGAGAGGTATAATTTACCAAAGTTTAATGAAAATCTATTAAAGGGTTCAGGGATACTGAGCGGACAAGAAAAAGTTACGGACAGACGGACGGACAGACAAACTGACAGACGGACAAACGGACATGGGTTCTGCACATCAGCTCACTGTGAAGAATATTTGACCAAAGTTTAATGAAAATCCTTCCAAGGGTAAAGGAGATATGGAACGGACAAAAAATTCCAAGTTTCAAACTCGTGACCTTCAACCATGACCTTGACCTTGAGTGGGCATGGTTCATTTATGGGTTCTGCACACCAGCTAATTGAGACGAATAATTGACCAAAGTTTAATGAAAATCTATCAAAGGGTTCAGGAGATATGGAGCGGACAAGAAAGTGTTACGGACAGACAGACGGACTGATGGACAGACGAAGGCCATTCCTATAATCCCAGCTCTGCTCCGCTTCGCGGCGGGGGATTAAAAATTCAGACAAGGCTAAAAAAATGTGTTTCAGGTAACCTGACTATTCCTAATTTTTTGCCCTCAATCCTATTTTAAATGGTTGACGATGATTCTTTTGGACTTTTCCATTAAAAATATTGTTTTCTTATCCTCCCCATTGGATAAATTTCAGGAAAAGCCCAAAAAAATATCTTACCTTCCGACGGTATTCCAGGTTACCTGACTTAAGTTGTGGGTACTCGTTAGAACTGCCTCAATCTATACCCACAACCTATGTTCCTAGTATAAATAAGACAAATATCAAAGTTTTCAATGGAAAAGTAGCCATTTTGGAGAAATCAAAGAATGCACTATGACACACGGGTGTGATTTTTTTTATAAAATAATATAATAAAATAAAATAACTTTTATCGTCTATCTATCATTTTTGCACCCCCTTCCCCAACTTTACTTTTTTTTCAAATCAGTGTATCAACCACCCCATAGCCAGCTCACCCCAAAGAGCTGGCTATGGGGTGGTTGATACTCAAAATGTGTTTGAGTTCTTGCGATCGCAAGGTTACTTTGTCAGGGGAGATATCTAAAATATCTTGGCACCCAGAGTTGTGGTTCTTGTCCAAGACACATCGTCTTAACCTCTTGTATTTCTGTACCAAGTCCCATCAATATATCTCAAAGGGTAATGGAGTTATGGCAACCACAAGGTTACATTGTCAGGGTAGATAACACATTGCCAGGGGAGATAGCTAAAATACCATGGCACCCAGCGTTTTGTTTCTTGCTCACGACACTCTTTCTTGACCCCAAGTACACTTGTACCAACTACCATCAAAATATGTCAAAGGGTATAGGAGTTATTGATGGCAATGTTATTTTGTAAGGGGAGATAACTATAATACCATGACATCCAGAGTTATGGTTATTGCTCATGACAACCCTTCTTGACCTTATGTACAACGGTATCAAGTCAATCAATATATCTTCAAATATATAGGAGATATTGTGATCACAAGTTTATATTGTCAGGGGAAATAACTAAAATACCAGGACACTCAGAGTTTTGGTTCTTGCTCATGGCATGCTTTTTGAACCTCATGTTCTATTGTAACAAGTACCGACAATCTATCTCATAGGGTATTGTAGTTTTGGCTATCACAATTTGGTGTCTGCGGACGGACGGATGGACGGATGGACGTCAGGCTGATCGCTATAACCCCAAACCTATTTGGTCAGGGGGATAAAAAATAAAACGCACCGTCAGCGGTCAGACCCTAATCAGACGTCACATGATCATTGTACAGCATCTGGTCTGGGTCCTTGCCGTCGCATATGCCGTCTACAAACCTGTAGACCCTATTCAGACGCCGTATAATAATTGTATGACGTCTGATTCACTGTTTGCACCTTTGTGTTCTGTCTATTGTCATACAGACGGACGGGTAGATGACGCCACGCTGATCGCTATATCTTCCGAGCCTGTTCAGACTAGGGATAAAAAACACCACCGTCGGCGATAAGACCCTGATCAGACGCCGCATTGTCGTTGCGCAGCTTCTTGTCTGGGTCTGCGCCATCTCAGATGTCGTTTCAAACCTGTAGACCCTCATCAGACGCCGTTTAATAATTGTACGACGTCTGATCCGGATCTGCATTGTTTGCATCTGTCTGTTGCGTCTACGAACGGATATTTGAACGGACGCCACTCATAATGTTGTGTCTACGGATGGGCGGATGTACGGACGCCAGGCTCCGAACATGTTCAGACTAGGGATAAAAAACACCACCGTGGGCTATAAGACCCTGATCAGACGCCGCATTATCCTTGCGCAGCGTCTTGTCCGGGTCTCTGCCATCTCAGATGCCATCTGCAAACCTGCAGACCCTCAACAGAAGCCATTTAATAATAGTATGGCGTCTGATCTGGATCCGCATTGTTTGCATCTGTCTGTTGTGTCTACGGACGGACGGACATTTGGACGGGCGCAAGACTCATCGCTATATCCTTCAAACCTATTCGGTCGCGGAAAATAAAATAAAATGAACCGTTGGCGGTTGGAGCTGGATCAGACGTCGCACAGTGATTGTGGAGTGTCTGATCCGGGTGTCGTAGCATTATAAGGTCCTAAAACCTGTAGACCCTGATAAGGTGCCGCTAAATAATTGCGTCTGTCTGTCTGTTCAAGTGTCAGCGTTGAGGCCCTGATCAGACGTTGCATATTTTTTTAAGAAATTAATATTTATTAAAGGGACTGAAACAATTGACCAATGAAAGGCTGTCTACCCATCTGTGGGTTTTATTGCCCGTCCGATGACCACCTGGGTACACTTTTGGGTACTGTTACGTAATTTATTACAGCTCAAAGCTCGGCAAGCTCTGGGTGGCATCTGCTGTATAAACATTCCTTGGGTATCATAATCCCCAATTAACTAATTATCTCGGGCCATAAATCCCTTGAAGCTTACTGATTAAACAGCGTGCTAATATTGTGTTTACATAAATCATGCAAATCATGCGCTACCAACACAAGTATTTTTTTTTGGAACGGGGATTATTGCGTCATTAAGTAACTAAGCCCAGTAATTTTCCATTATGTCAGGCAAGGTCATCGACCGGGGGCGAAGCGTCCCGTTACCGGATATTGATTTGTGTCCTACTCAAACGACCTTTGACCTGTAAACAGCAGTAAAATTGCCAAGCCTTTCTTTTTTTCACAATTTCAGCGTTGCTTTTTGTTTAAAATCTCTGCGGAACTTCAAACTGAACGATTCAGATGTCTGGGCCCTGTTGTTATTTGACAACCTACAACAATTATTTATTTTCTTTCAACATAGCCTACGGGATTTTTTAAAAAATCGGTAGTACAACCTACCGTAAATTTTAAAAATTCTGTTGTACAGCCTACGGCCTATTTTGTTTTTCTAAAACCATAGCCTAGGCCACTAAATAAAAAAGTTGCCGTCCGCCCCACCCTAATAGATTATACTGGAATAGCCCTTACCTAACCACACTTTTTTTTCTGAGCAGACATGGTAAAACCAGTTACAGTGTACACTCTTTCACCAATAGCTGAAAACTGCTGTCCTTCAATCCATCACATAAACAAGTCCGTGAAATGAACACCCCCTTAACCTCTCAGTTTATACACAGAAAGCTGGGATTTACTGGGGTATACATTATTTTTATTATTTCTGCTCCAAGACATAGGTTATGGGTACTCGTTAGAACTGCCTCAATGAGTTGGTTCTAACGAGCATCCAAAACCTATGTTTGCAGTATAGATAAGATAAAAAAATAATGGATTTTCATCAGAAAAGTAGCCATTTTGGAGATGTGAAAAAATTCACTATGTCGCACTTGTGTATTAAACGGCCACCACCGATCAAGGCTTGAAGAACTAGATGGGGTGCATGCTTCCACACACAACTGAAACTGACTGCACATGAGTACTGGTAAACTGAAACCTGCCCAAGCAAAGCGATGCGAGTCAGACCGTCCATGCTTATAAAACCTATTGGTTTTATTTGGCCACAGGGCTTGAGATGTCATTTCATCTCAATGTCGGGTAAAAGTCCCACAAAATTGAAAGCAATGTCTCCAAAATGACCTATACAGTGTTGATGGGGACGTTAAACCTCAAACAAACAAACTTGTGTATTATCGTATTGCAGCGGAAGGAACAAACTGGTCAATCTCCGGGGAAAAAAATGTTGCGACACCCAGTGAAAACAGGACCTGTTACTGCCTGATAAGACACACGTTAGACTGATCCACTGAGCTTAGCTTCCTATGAGGGATATGCTGGGGAATGATTTACCCTTATTGTGCAGAATCATTAATTTAGCCAGACACCATTTCTGACTTTGAACCAGATCATTTGATGTAATTTATTCCTACAAGTTCATAAACTGCATGACAAACAGTATAGATCCTGATCAGATGGCTTCTCAAGCTTGTTGAGAAGCCATCTTATCTGGATCTACACTGTTCGCAAAAGTAATTTGTTTGTGTGTCTGATTTGAGGTTATCAGGCTTTAGTTTGTCAGGCCTCAGATTCTATGACGGTTCCAGCGTAAAGGCTTATTGAGAATTAGAGAGATCAAATTCAAGGTAATGTTGGTTGGTGCTTGATCCTCTGTCTCTGGTCGGGTCCATCGGAGTTAACTGTTGGTTTTCTTTTGCTCCAGCATTTCAGTGGTTTCTTGCTGTCCAGTCCTCCCTATTGTTTCGTCTCTGTGGTTGTTTGATTATTTGTGTTCACAGAGATGTTGCGCTGGTGGGTTGGGAGGCCTTCAAGCGGGCTGGACAAATTATTTAGCTAAATAGCGACAGAGGTGTGGGGTCGGGATTGTGGCCGCGTATGGTCGGTTTGGGCCCCCCAGTGGAATTCGTTTCCGCTGACCGTTCCAAGGTGGTTCTTCTGTCGTGGTTTATTTTTGTTATGGTTTGTCTTTGGGTGTTTGTGTCACTTATGTTATTTTATTTTGGATAGCCTGTTGGCCATTTTGTTGGAAAGTAGCTGTCATTTTGGCATTGCACTGTTGGTGTTTCCATTAGGGTCTGTTGTTTCATGTTTTTGTGTCTTTCCCTTTGGTGTCTCTGATGAGAGCTGTGGGTTGATTGTATTGCTTCCTGATCATTGCCTCCACTTCTATTTTTAACATCCCCATCAACACTGTATAGGTTATTTTGGAGACGTTGCTTCCAACTTTGAGCCCTATTGAGCCCTACAACCCAATGAAACCAATAGGGTTTATATGTTTGGGTGATCAGACTTGCACCACTTTTCCTGGGCAAGCTTAGAACCTCAAAGCAATTTACCAGAACTCACATGCTGTTGGTGTCAGCTCTGTGTGGAAGCATCATGCAGCCCATTCTATTTCCTCAAGCCCCGATGGGTGGGCCAACAAAAGTTATTGTTGTGTTTAGCGGGATAAGAGTTAATCCTTCAAAGGAACATGCAGAAATCTACGCACAAGACTCTCTTACCTTTCTAGCAGCTTGAGCAAATTTATCTAGTGCTGCATGTCGGACATGCCACATGTCATTGGTGTAGGTATCAAACTGGGTGTCTTCTGATGCTAGCTGCAAAGATGAGGAGAAAATACTTTTTAAGTTCATTGATAATAAAAGATAGGACTAAATGGTTTCCCCAAAGCAGATCATCTTAACCAAATATAGGTTGGAGGTTAAGGCTTAGGGTCCCCTAACCCTAGCTGCAAAGATGAGGAGAAAATAGAGTTTGTTTGTCTGTTTGTATTGGAGTTAAACAGCCCAGTCAACACTATTTAGGTAATTTTTGAGCCGGTCAGTTTACTTATCCAAACTTTTCCTGGGCAGGCTTATACGCAAGCGGTTAACCAGTACAGTGCACATTCTTTCGCCGGAAAGGAGAAAATCGAGTTAAATTCTGCTATTAAGACCAGCTATAATAGACTAATTCTACTTTTAAAAACATATTTAGAAGGCTTCATTAAATTTTATTCTTTCTTTGCACTTTTTATACCCAGTCTCTTCCAGTAAGAAACCACCTTTGAGACTGTTCAAAAGTGGTCATATAGGAACTTTACTGTACTTAATTGATAATGAAAAATAACCCTAAAAGGTTTCCCCAAGGCAGATCATTTTAACCCTTATATGGGACATAGACAGTATTGACACAGTTCAAACGCCACAGAATGCTGTCTGATCAGGGTCAACACCAGTTGCTTAGAGTAAAACTTACCACAAACAAAACAAAACTGACACCCCTATATACAAAACTAGTGAGACTTCTACCAGTTTACCTATTTATTCATTTGTTTTTAATTCTACTAGAGTTATTGATCATCCTAAAACAAAAAGTAACAAGGCATCCAACATGCAGCAGAACCCCAACCCCCAAACTTTTTAATTATCAATTGATCTAAATACTCATCATTTTCATTGTTTAACAATGTATAAAAAATCTGATTTTCAATGATTATTTCTGGAGATTTGGCACCATGTTATTTTTTAACCCATTTAGTACCAGAGACCCCAAAATGGTAGCCTGGCAAACAGTGCAGGCCCAGATCAGGCACCCCAGAATGTGGCCATGGCGAATGATCAGGGCCCCCATTGTTTGAAAAAAGCTTAGCCATTTTTCAAATAATTTTTGAAGAAAGACACAACCTGACACCCCTAAATTTTGAAATAGACTCCTGCTATATATAAGGAGGAAGATTCCATTTGGTACAAAAAGGGTTAATGGCTGTCAAAGTTTGTCACTGTTACTTACTTGTGACTTCTCTCTTATTGTTCTCTTGAACATACAGTCTGTACAGGTTCTTGTGTATTCATCTTCCTCAATTGGATCCCCTCTTCTTTTAAACTAAAACACAAAACACAACTTGAGATTTTACATGAGTTCTTGTGTACTCATCATCCTTAATAGGATCAACTCTTCTTTTAAACTAAAACAGAAAACAAAGATCAAGATAAGGAGGAGAAAATAACGGATCTTACATGAGTTTTCATGTAATACTGAATTTATTAAACAAGTTTATGGAAGGGGATAAAATGTGAGGCTAGGCCAAGCATTTTATGCCTTTTCATCAATGAGTTTAATAAATTTAATAATACATTTTTGCTGAAAAATAATGGAAAAAATTACATTGCTATCTGCTGTAGATTTTTCTGCTGTGTTTGAAGGATGATATGATAATTTTCTACTATCTTGTCGGAAAGGGGAATAGATACAACTGGCAGATTTTTCTACCACTTTTCAAAGGGAGACAACTTTCCGGACTTCATGTTCGCTTTTCTATACACTCTGTCCCATGAAAGAAGAGGTCAACTCTTAAAGGAAAGAATTTTCTCCTCAGGAGCAAATTCTTTCCTTTAAGAGCTGACCTCTTTTGAAATGGGAGACAAAAATACTTTTGCAGAAGTTGCCTCCCCTGAAGGTGTATCCAGTCCCCTAAAGACTTTTCAAAACTAGAGGTATTGTATTATCCAAGTAGCTAACATAAAGGTGCTGATCAGACTGTGCCAGCAAGTTTTCCCATGATGCTACATATATAATTTTGCAGTATTGCAGAATGTAAAGATGCTGTTTATCATCTGCACTTCTATAATTTTCCATTAGCAGCACTTACATTGAATATGTAACAGGTCCACCATGCAGCTTGGTAGTTCAGTTGCATGGTATGTGAGAGGCCCTGGGTTCAAGTCCTGGTCAGCTATGTTCATTTTTCTTCAACAGTAACATTTAGGGCTTGATGTAAATTATCATATTTATGTAAAGAGGCATGCAATTTACTTACCTTGTATTCATTCCAATCATCATTTCTTGTGGACAGTATCTTTGCCCTGTCTTCTGTGCTGATTTGTTCATCACCAAGTTTTGACTGCCATCTCAGCTGGTTCTGACGTTCCTCATATACATTCTTACGAACTTGATGCTCAAATTTTGCCTCCTGCAATCATTACAAAGTCTCACATGCAGTGTTTGTTTGTTTTGAGGTTTAACGTCCCCGTCAACACTGTGTTGGTCATTTTGGAGACATTGCTTCCGATTTTATGGGACTTTTACCCGACATTGAGATGAAATGACATCTCAAGCCCTGCCAGCCAATAAAACCAATAGGGTTTATAAACATGGTCGGGTCAATCTCGCATCGCTTTGCCTGGGCAGGCTTAGATCCTCTAAGCAGTTTACCAGAACTAGAGTGCGGGTCGGTTTCAGCTCTGTGTGGAAGCATCATGCAGCCCATCTATTCCTTCAAGCCCCGATGGGTGGGGGCCGATCACATGCAGTGAAATTTGGATATAATTAAGACTATTTCTTCTTTGAAAATCATAATTAAGAAGTTTCAGTTTTTGCTTCTTCCTTTTCTCTAGTAAGAGACCACCTTTGGGACTGTTCAAAAGTGGTCTTTAAGACCGCTTTTGAACAGTTCCAAAGGTGGTCTGAATATATTAATGTAGCAATTTTCTGAATTGGTCTGAATATAGTAATGTAGCAATTTTACTGTATGTGTTTTTTTTTTCATATGGAGATCATTCTACAGCTGTTTCAATAATATTTAATATATATTTTGCTAATCCTTCTTCTGGGGTGAGTGAAAACTTGAGCATCTTGAGAAAGCCTTTGATCCTTACCCTTTGAAGTGGACCCGGACTTCTAATTTGTGATCAGAGTGAAGCTCAAACCTACAGCAGTGACACCTAGTGATTAGAAGTCAGTACTGTCTCAAACCAGGTCATGAAAACCCATTTATATATTAGGTAAATTTGTTGTGAAGTTTAAAAAAAAAAGTTTAATAGCTAAAATGTAATTTTGCAGTTCTCATAACTTTAGAATAAATGTATATAGTCCACCCTGCCTTAAGCAAGCAGCTATCAGATAAGATAAAATCACTTGCTTGCAACTGGTGCTTGCTTACTAGAGATTCAACTGAGACTGAACAATTTTATGATGGTCAAGAGTTTGACAGTAGAAGGTAATGAATTAAGAGATAGAATGGGAGATTTTATCTTTCAAATTTTTAAAAGGTTCTACTTGTCTGAAATGCCAGAAGGAGAAAGAAAAATCTGTTGATGAAGGTTCATAAATCATGTCAGGAAAGAAATGAATAAATTTATTTAAGCACACCCATTATCCACCAATCAAATTACTTGGATCAATATTGTTTCAATTCACAAACTGAATGACAAACAGTGTAGATCCTGATCAGATGGCTAAGCCATATGATCTGGATCTACACTGTTTGCCATCTGATCTGAATCTACACTGTTTGCAAAGTTAGGGATTGTCATGAACAGCAGGATAAGGGTTTAAACATATTTACACTACCTTCATCTGCCTGGTGGCTGGAGCTCTCTTAGATTCCTTGGTAACTACAGCTGAAAAAACAAGAATATTTGTTTGACATTTTCCTTATCCATCAACTAATAGCTCTTTCCACTCTATTCTTGTAGTGGTGAATTTGTTGCCTGCTAATAAAATTTTTAAATAATTTGGACCCAGATTAGGCTTGACAAAATGCCCAACCTGATCTAGATCCAAACTGTTTTACACTCTAATGGTAAGATTTTTTTTTTTAAAAATTAATTAAAAAAAAAAAAAATACAGATGATAAAATTACCCAGAATGCAAAAAATAATATTTTAAAATGATGTCCTGTTCTTCCTTTCAGGAATTCAGTCCCAGGCCCATTGGAGCTTGAAGAATTAGATGGGTTGCATGATGCTTCCACGCAGAGCTGGTACCGCTTAGAGAACCTAAGCCTGTCCAGGAAAGCGGTGCGATGTTGGACCATCCATGCTTGTAAATACTATTGGTTTCATTGGGTGTCAGGGCTTGAGATGTCATTTCATCTCAGTGTCAGGTAAAAGTCCCACAAAATTGGAAGCAACGTCTCCAAAATTACCTATACAGTGTTGACGGGGACGTTAAACCTCAAATCAAACATATCCTTTCAGGAATTTCTAAACTTTTGCCCCTTGTAAAGTAGGAAGAAAAACTGTCCTTCTGGGTTTACTTAAACTTTTGTTTGTGATCCGATGTTATTCATACTTCAATGAAAGTTGCATGAAAATTACATTCATTTCCTAATAGAGGATCTTACATGAGTGGTCATGTATTATTGAATTTATTAAACGAGTTGAGGAAAAGGGATAAAATGCGAGGCTTTGCTGAGCATTTTATCCCTTTTTCTCGACGAGTTTAATAAATTTAATAACACATGAATAGGAATGCAAGATTCTATTTATCATATGACATTTTAAACGCATTTTATTCACGCATTTTTAAAATAATAGTCAACATTCCGCCATAAGTAAACACGACGTACATGTAGTTAAGGACCTCATACATATAACGTTACGGGGAGTAAATAACTAATTTGCATATTTAATCCACTAATGGATTATCGAAAATATTAGATGGCGTTATTACACTCTCAGACACGACGTCATATGATAAAATATAATAATGATATGTTGTGTGCACTAATTAGAATTGCTTTGTTTGATTTGGGGTTTAACATCCCCCTCAACACTATTTAGGTCATTTTGGAGACATTGCTTCCAATTTTGTGGGACTTTTACCCAACATTGAGATGAAAAGCCCTGCCGCCCAATGAAACCAAAAGGGTTTGTATGCATTGACGCTCCGACACACACCACTTTGCCTGGGCAGGCTTAGACCTTCTAAGCGGTTCACCAGTACTCATGTGTGTGGTTGGTTTCAGCTCTGCCTGGAAGCACCATGCAGCTCAATCTATTTCTCCAAGCCCGCCTTATCATTTTCAATGACTATATACAACTTACATTGCCAAGATAAAATAAGAAAATATTCAGACATTATCTCTATTTCTTATCTGGTGGAATGAGAAGAATCCCTGTGATATGGTAATCAAGCTATTGGCTTTTGAATCATTGCAATTTCATTGTATGTAGCAAATTCTGACTATGCTGGTTATACATTTTATTCAATACTTATCTCAGCTCTTGACAGAAAAACTTGATAAAACTTTTGATACTTTATCCATATGTATTTAGCATAGTTACTGGAATTGTTTCAACTGGCTAAACCTACCATCTCGTAAATCTTTCGCTCTCAGTCTGCCTGGTTCCTGGTTCAAGACCTGGGATACAGCATAAGGGGAATCCAGCTGAGCAGGAAATTTCAAACCTTGGTACTCGATTTCCTGAAATAGCAAAAGACCAACTTACTTAAAGAAGCATGATAACTGTGATACTTAATGTTCAACCTGTCCTAGAGAGATCTTGGGTGATCTTTACCTGCTTTTGTGAATGTGATCTCTGACATACAAAGAACTACCTCATTGGATCAACGCAGTGTATGCGGGAGACTCCCATAGGGGTACCTTGGCAAATAGTGCAAGCCCAGATCAGACGCCGCAGAACGCGGCGTCTGATCAGGGCATGCACTATTTGCTTACAGACTTTTCCGTCAAAAATAGAATAAAAACTATAAAATAGATCTGACACCCCTTATGACAAATAGACTTGTCCAACATATAGCAATGGAAGAGTCCACTAGCATACAATGGGTAAAGGACCTGGGTCCAGTTGTTCAAAGTCTCCTCTGCTTAACAAACTTGTTTGTGGTCAACTATGTTAACTGTTCTAGCAAGTACAATATCTAATGAATTAGTATAATTTGCAATATTAAATGAGCCTGCGCATGACATAACCTACAATAAGACTGGTGCTGAGACTCTAATCAACCAGCACACCCATTCACTGTGACAAGAACTTTTACTTATATCTGTTTGCAGAGATATTAGCCTATAGTATGTACATGTGATCAGCAAAGAGCCTGATCAGACTGCTGGTCGCTCAAGCCTTCTTGTAGATTTTGTAATGCACTGGCTCAAATGATTAAAGTTTTTATTGTACCTTGACTAATGACATTGTTAGTTTTGAAGAACTGTACTTTGAACTGTCAAAGTTTACAGTTTATCTCATATTGTTCTCATACACTTTTTATTAATTTTTTCACACTGATGAAGTCTATAAAATATATTTATTTGAGATTTAAATTTAAGGGCTAATAACTTCTCATACAGATCTGTCAATATCTGGAATAAGCTCCCTGGAACTGTTCCTCTGTTATGGCCCCTGCCCATCGGGGCTTGAAGAAATAGATACGGCCCCCGCACATCGGGGCTTGAAGAAATAGATGGGCTGCATGATGCTTCCACTCTGAGCTGAAACCAACCCACACACGAGTACTGGTAAACCGCTTAGAGGATCTAAGGCTGCCCAGGCAAAGCGGTGCGAGTCGGTCTATCCATGCTTATAAACCCTATTGGTTTCATTGGGCGACAGGGCTTGAGATGTCATTTCATCTCAATGTCGGGTAAAAGTCACACAAATTGAAAGCAATGTCTCAAACATGACCTATACTGTGTTGATGGGGACGTTAAACCTCAATCAAACAAACAAACAAATTGAAGAAATAGATGGGCTGCATGATGCTTCCATGCAGAGCTGAAACCGACTGCACAAGAGTACTGGTAAACCGCTCAGAGGATCTGATTCTGCCCAGGCAAAGCTGTGCAAGTTGGACAGGCAGTGCTTGTAAACACTATTAGTTTCATTGGGCGGCAGGGCTTGAGATGTCATTTCATCTCAATGTCTGGTAAAAGTCCCACAAAATTGAAAGCGACATCTCCAAAATGACCTTTACAGTGTTGATGGGGACGTTAAACCTCAAATCAAACAAACAAAACAAAACTGTTCCTCTGTTACCATATTCAAATGATGCCTTAATAACTATCGAAAGAGTCATCCATAAAAATTCAACCTTGAGATGAGACAACAACTGCCAGAAAGCGAACTCCTATTCCAAATGTGTCTTTACAAGTTGTGACTGCAGATATACCTGAGCCTTGCTGGTTGTATATATGTGAATTACTTTTCTTATGAGCTGGCTTGTTTGTCTTCGTCAATCATATCTTATAAGAGCCCGGGCACAGCATTTCCTACATGTACGCCCAGCAAAGAATCAGATCAGCCCGCGCATCCATATAGACAAACCAGAAACTTCTCTTGCTGCATGAAGTAGCATTGGGTCCTTAGCTATCATTTGAGCGCACAACAAAGACTCTGATCAGACTGCGCATATGCGCAGGCTGATCTGTGTCTTTGCTGGGTGCACATATCTTATTGTAGGTTTTGTCGTGCGCTGGCTCATATTATAACTAAAAGTGCCTTTGGCACAGCATATGAAGGTGGGTCCAATCCTCTCATTTTGCTGCCTTTAGCTTTTCCCTAAATTATTCAGGTACCCATTTACTACTGGGTGAACAGCCAGAGTTTTCCCATCACTGACCAGAGAAGAGATTCAAACCGCAACCACTAGGCCAAAGTGCCTCTCTCAGCACCAGCTATACATATACAGGATATTCTGTGCATGAACTGCATAATTATACGCACCTGAACTACATTAGTTGGTGGAGGGAGTCTGGCTTTACCGGTCCTCTTCTTTTTACTTCTTGCCCTTTCTACTGGTGTTAAACTTCTGGGGTCTAATATTGCTTCATCATCCAGTTGAAAAGAATATTTACTCTCTGTGATCTCCCTATGAAGAAAAATTTCAATGAAGTCAAGTGTGTATGTTTAGTAGTGTTTAATGGACCAGTCAACACCATTTGGGTTATACTGAGCTGGTCGGTTTACCAAATAACACTTCCTGGGCAGGCGTATGCCTAAGCGGTTAACCAGTACAGTGCACATTCTTTCACCAGAAACTGACAATTGCCCTTCTTGAATCAGCGGAAGGGAGAGAATGACTGCAGAAAAGATTGTATGGGCAATCTCCACAAATAATTTTATCATTTTAAACATTTCAGTAAAATTAAGACCAGAAACAAAATAATGAATCCACATTTCTGAGCTAGCCGGCATATTTTACAAACAATTCAAATAACTGGATATATCAAAATCTTGAAAATTCATTCTGAAGAAGCCATCTGATCAGGATCTACACTGTTTATAATTAAGTTTGCAAATTTGAATGAATACATTATATCAAGTATTTTGATTGGCCAACAGTCAGAAATGGAGTGGCAAAATTAATTTATTCAGCAGGAGGAGGGTTAACATTTCAGTAAAATTTAGCCCCTAAAAAGAATTATTTAAATTTCTGTGCCTCCAGATTAACTTATAAGCAATTTAAGTAACTGGATATACGTCCCAATCTCTGTATAACTATTAATAGGGTCCAAAGCAGAAATCGTGCTATTTAAACGACTGTGTTTGTTTGTTTGATTTGAGGTTTAACGTCCCTGTTAACACTACATAGGTCATTTTGGAGACGTTGCTTCCAATTTTGTGGGACTTTTACCCGACATTGAGATGAAATGACATCTCAAGCCCTGTCGCCCAATGAAACCAATAAGGTTTATAAGCATGGACGGTCCGACTTGCACCACTTTGCCTGGGCAGGCTTAGATCCTCTAAGCGGTTTACCAGTAATCATCAGATTTAGCTCTGCGTGGAAGCATCATGCAGCCCATCTATTTCTTCAAGTAAACGACTGTGTTATATCCAAACAAAAATATATAGGTTATATAGAAAAATGACCATACATGGTCATTTTTCTATATAACCTATAGATTTTTGGGATCCATCTTGAAATTGTATTCTATCCATAACTGTGTTGTAAAGAACCATGTTATAATGAGGTTGTGGTGTATGAAGGTCTAAATACAAGTCTTACTTGAGCAAACCAGGAGCTGACGTGCCAGTGAATGTACACACAATGGGCTGTGAGTTATACTGTGAAATGACCAGCTGAACTCTCATGTACGCTGTCTGAAACTCAACAGGGGCAAAGGTCACAGCCACTTCCGTCTCTTCATTGGCAGGAATTATTCCTGAAATAAACAGTAAAGTTTTCTCATTAACCCATAAAATGCCAATCACGACAAATGTTGTCTGCTTTGTCATCTGTCGGTGACTTTAAAAGTCATTTTTGCAAACAGTGTGGACCAAGATCAGACTACTCCTCTATGAGCAGTCTGATCTTGGTCAGCACTGTTTGCCTACCTGCAAAAATGTTTTTTAAAAGGTTTGCAAGAAGATTCAGCAGACGACACAAGCAGACAACATTTTCAGATGCAGTTTTTCATGGTACAGTCCAACCTGTATTAAGCATGTGCCTAAGGGATAACGAAAATGTGCTTGCTTATGACAGGTGGTTGCTTAATACAGGTGAAATTTAACACATTTGCCTTTTTGGGGAACTGAATGCCTGCTTGCTGAAGACAGGTTGCTTGCTTAATAGAGGTGGCCACTAAGACAGGTTTTACTGTATTTTAAGGGTTAAGTAGGTTTTGTTAGTTTGTTTGGACTTTAACGGCTCAGTCAACACTATTTAGGTCATAATGAGCTGGGCAGTTGACCTAACCATACTTTTCCTTGGCAGTCTTATACATAAGGCTGTTGACTATTACAGTGCACATTCTTGTGCCAGAAACTGACAACTGCCCGTCTTGAATCAGCAGAAAGGAGAGAATTACTGTAGAAATAATTTCATTATCAATCTCCATCAAAGAAAGTTGCTGACACCAACAGGTGTGGAACCCGCAACCTCGTGATCACTTACTGGGGCTGGCCTCCTTAAGTAGGGATAAAGATTTTTTGTTTGGGAGCCCAGACTGTCAGAAGTCTCAATTTTACATTTCAGGGGTGTGAATGGTCCACTTCTCTATGCTAAGAAAAACTCTAGAAATAGCAGTGGAGGCAATGATCAGGAATCAATACAATTAACCCACAGCTCCCATCAGAGACACCAAAGGGAAAGAAACACAAGCATGAAACAACAGACTCTAATGGAAACATCAATAGCAGAAAGCCAAAAGGACAGTTACTTTCCCACAAAATGGCCAATTGGCTATCCAAAATAAAATAATATAAGTGACACAAACACCCCTTTACAAAAATAAACCGCGACAGAAGAACCGCATTGGAACGGTCAGTGAAACGAATTCCACCGGGGTGCTTAAATCGATTTTACGTGGCCACAATCCTCGTCCTTACTTCCGCTGCAATTTAGACAAATAATTTGTTCAGTCGACATGAAGGTCACCTAACTCATTAGTGCAACATCTCCGTGAACACAAAAATCAAACAACCACAGAGATGAAACAACGGTGAGGACTCGACAGCAAGAAACCACTGAAATGCTGGAGCAAAAGGAAACCAACAGTTAGACTCTGATGGGTCCAAGCAGAGACAGAGCAGCTGAATATCCCCTCAAAACTAGAAATGTGTCAATAGGACACAGATGCCCCCACCCAGGGACCCACCTCACCCCGAAAAAATCATGTTGCAACAACAGCTGTCATTGGACAGCATAACTCACCTGGAACAGTGTCCTTGAGGTCAATGGCACAGGTGGGGGTATTGCCGATTCAGCCTTTGAAAAATAACTATCATCATACCACATATGAATCCTATCCATCAAATGGTTTGGAAAATATGAGCTCTTTAAACTTTAACATTAAAAATTTCTATGTCCGTGACATTGACCTTGAGGTCCTGTTCAAGGGCAGGGTAATGGCTGAATGAAATTTTTGACTTGTATCTATCACAATTCCAAATATGAAGCAAATCCATTATATGGTTTGGAAAGTATGAGTTCTAAAAATCTTTAACATAAAAAAATGTTCAAGTCTGTGACCTTGACCTTGACATCAGGGGTAGTGGTATGGCTGAATAAAACTTTGGACCTGTAACTATCATCATACCAAATATAAATCCATATTATGGTTTGGAAAATATGAGCTCTTAATATACTTTAAATTTAAAAATTTCTATGTCTGTGACCTTGACCTTGATGTCACATACATAGGTGGGGTATTGCTGTATGTCACATTGGACCTGTATCTATTATCATACTTGATATAAACCAAATCCATCGCATGGTTTTCAAAATATGAACTCTTAAATAATGATAAAAATTTCTAAGTCTGTGACCTTGACCTTGAAGTCATAGGCATGGGTGGGGGTATTACTGAATAAAACTTTGGACCTGTATCTATCATCAAACCAAATATGAAACCAAATGAATCATAAAAGTTCTCAAGTTCTACCTGGTACAAATACCTATAAAGTAACCCAAGTCTTAAACATTAAAAATTTCTAAGTCTGTGACCTTGACCTTGAGGTAATGTTTATGAGTGGGGGTATTGCTGAATAAACCATTGGACCTATATGTATCATCATACCAAATATGAACCAAATTCATCAAACGGTTTGGAAAATTTGAGCTCAAGTTCTACCTGGTACAAATACCTTAACCTGGGCCTTAAACATTAAAAATTTCTACGTCTGTGACCTTGACCTTGAGGACATGGGTATGGGTTGGGGTATGGCTGAATAAAACTTTGGACCTTTATCTATCATCATACTAAATATAAACCAAATCATATGGTTTGGAAAATATGAGCTCAAGTTCTACCTGGTACAAATACCTAAATCTGAGTCTAACAGGATCACGTGTACAGAAGGACGTACATTCGTACGCACGTACGCACGTATGGAAAACTGAAAGACTTAATGCCCCCTGTCATTTCAGACCAAATCCACATTTTGATTCTGGAACAAGAGGGCCCACAGGGCCCTGGTTCGCTCACCTGTGTGTCACTGTCTCGAGTATATTCTATTTTTAGCTATGGTAGCCATCTTGTTCATCAGCAGAGTGATTTTAGCTTATTTGGTAGGGAGTAACCTAGGCAACATTCCTGTGAAGTTTGAATCAAATTGGCCTTAGGGTTTAGGAGGGGTTCACATTTGAGTCAAATTTATAATATTTTCTATTTTTAGCTCCGGTGGCGATTTTGTTCATCGGAGCAGGATAGTTTTAGCGTTTTTGATAGAGGGTCATCTAAGCAAAATTATATAAAATCAAATCTTTATATGAGTGGGAAGCCCTTGCCACAAGGAACCTACATGCCAAATATGAAGGCTCTATCTCAAACTGATCATAAGTTATGACAAAATAACCTACTGATCTACTTTTTGATTTGACATGACCCATTTTTCGAGATATTGTCCAGATAATCATTCTGAGCACGTTTTTTGATGATTTGACTAAAACCACTGGCCACTTAGAGTGTTCAAAACGTTTTTCTATGATTTGACCTGCTGACCTACTTTTTGATCCGACATGGCCCATATTGGAACTTGACCCAGATATTGTCAAGATGATCATTCTGAGCAAGTTTGATGATGATCGGACCAAAACTGGTGTCTCTAGTGTGTCCACGTGGTTTTTCAACACTGACCTACTTACTGACCAGACATGACCCATATTCGAAATTAACTGAGATATTGTCAAATGATCATTTTGAGCAAGTTTGATGATGATCGGACCAAAACTGTGGCCTCTAGTGTGTTCAGAGGGTTTTTCTATGATTTTATCTACTGACCTACTTTTTGGACTGAAATGACCCATACTCGAACTTGCCTCAGATATTGTCAAGATGATCATTCTGGGCAAGTTTGATGATGATCAGACCTAAACTGTGGCCTCTAGAGTGTTCAGAATGTTTTTCTATGATTTGACCTACTGACCTACTTTTTGACCTGATATAACCCATATTCGAACTTGACCGAGATATTGTCAAGACTATCATTCTTAGCAAGTTTGATGATGATTGGACCAAAACTGTGGCCTCTAGTGTGTTCACAAGGTTTTTCTCTGATTTGACCTACTGACCTACTTTTTGACCTGCCATGACCCATATTCGAACATGACCAAGATATTATCAAAATGATCATTCTGAGCAAGTTTGATGATTATCGGACCAAAACTGTGGCCTACTTTTTGAACCGACATGACCCATATTCGAACTTGACTCAAGATATTGTCAAGATGATCATTCTGGGCAAGTTTGAAGATGATTGGACCAAAACTGTGGCCTCTAGTGTGTTCACAAGGTTTTTCTATGATTTGACCTACTGACCTACTTTTTGACCCGACATGACCCATATTCAAACGTGACCAAGATATTATCAAGATGATCATTCTGAGCAAGTTTGATGATGATTGGACATAAATTGTGGCCTCTAGTGTGTTCAGAAGGTTTTTCTATGATTTGACCTACTGACCTACTTTTTGAACCGACAACACCCATATTCGAACTTGACTGAGATATTGTCAAGATGATCATTCTGGGCAAGTTTGATGATGATCGAACTTAAACTGTGGCCTCTAGTGTCTTCACAAGTTTTTTTTCTGATTTGACCTACTGACCTACTTTTTGACCCGACATGACCCATATTCGAACTTGTCCGAGATATTTTGTGGTGGTACAAAATGTGTGCAAGTTTAGTTAAAATCAAATCATAAATGAAAGAGCTATCATGCAAACAAGACCAGAATAGGCAATTTTTGCCCTTTCAGGGGCCGTAACTCTGAAACACATGACGGGATATGGCTGGTTCAAGAAAGGAACCCAGATCTCATGGTGGTACAAGTTGTGTGCAAGTCTGGTTAAAATCAAATCATAAATGAAGATGCTATTGTGCGGACAAGACCAAAATAGGCAATTTTTGCCCTTTCAGGGGCCATAACTCCGTAACACATGATGGGATATGGCTGGTTCAAGAAAGGAACCAAGATCTCATGATGGTACAAGTTGTGTGCAAGTCTGGTTAAAATCAAATCATAAATGAAGATGCTATCGTGCGGACAAGACCAAAATAGGCAATTTTTGCCCTTTCAGGGGCCATAACTCCGTAACACATGATGGGATATGGCTGGTTCAAGAAAGGAACCTAGATCTCATGGTGGTGCAAGTTGTGTGCAAGTCTGGTTAAAATCAAAAGATAAATGAAGATGCTATCGTGCGGACAAGACCAAAATAGGCAATTTTTGCCCTTTCAGGGCCCGTAACTCCGTAACATATGATGGGATATGGCTGGTTCAAGAAAGGAACCCAGATCTCATGGTGGTACAAGTTGTGTGCAAGTCTGGTTAAAATCAAATCATAAATGAAGATGCTATCGTGCGGACAAGAAATTGTTTACGCACGGACGCACGGACGACAGACAAAATGTGATCACAAAAGCTCACCTTGTCACTACGTGACAGGTGAGCTAAAAATGGGGCCAAAAAAGAGAAATTTCTCTGAAAATTGGAATAATCACATCCCTGAATTCAATGAGTTTATAAGATTCACATCCAAAACCTAGGCACTACGCCCAATATCTGGGCTCTGTGGGTCACTGGATTCCCTAACAGCATAACACGGCCACTTGGTTCCTCAACAGCATAACACTATCTTTTATGTCAGTGTGAATGACTGTTTTCAGCAGCAGTTTCTTATATTTTTTATCCCCACGCTTTTCGAAGAAAAAGTGGGGATATTGTAAAGGTCTTCGTCGTCCGTACGTCCATCCGTCTGTCTTACCGGATAACTCCTCCTAGACGGTTATAGATAGAAACTTGAAACTTTGGGAACTGATAGATCTTTGGTCTTGGGAGTGCATGACACTTTCGGAATTTTGATCACACCCCTACGGGTGGGCCCAGGGGGTGGGGCCCGCGAGGGTCAAAAATTAAAATTTCCAGAACATGGTCGTGTAATATATCAAAGCGAACGGCATGATGAGTAGAAAACATTACAACCAAAATTTGACCTCTGGGGTCAATTTTGAGGTCACCAGAGGTCAAAAACTGATTTTGACCCATTTACCGGATAACTCCTCCTAGACGGTTATAGATAGAAACTTGAAACTTTGGGAACTGATAGATCTTTGGTCTGGGGAGTGCATGACACTTTCGGAATTTTGATCACACCCCTACAGGTGGGCCCAGAGGGTGGGGCCCGCAGGGGTTAAAAATAAAAATTTCCAAAACATGATTGTGTAATATATCAAAGCGAATGGCATGATGAGTAGAAAACATTACAACCAAAATTTGATCCCTGGGGTCAATTTTGAGGTCACCAGAGGTCAAAAACTGATTTTGACCCCTTTACTCCCATACATTACTGTTACCGGATAACTCCTCCTAGACCGTTATAGATAGAAACTTGAAACTTTGGGAACTGATAAAACTTTGGTCTGGGGAGTGCATAACACTTTCGGAATTTTGATCCTACCCCTGGGAGTGGGGCCAGGGGTGGGGCACCTTGGGAATAAAAAAATCAAAGTTTTCAGAACATGGTCGTGTAGCATATTAAATCGAACGGCATGATGAGTAGAATACATCACAATCAAAATTTTACCCCTCGGGTCAAACACCCCTAGGGGATGGCCAAGGGGGTGGGGCCCGCGGGGAAGCGTGGGGATATGCCATGGCTTGCCATCGACTGCGCGATTCTAGTCTTGTTTTATGATTTAACGCTCTGCATGCTGGGTATTTTTTTCAGCAGATGTCATTTTGAAATATTTTTCTCAGAAAACAGGATTTGACATTTCATGCAAATTTTCTCCAAATGAGACAATTTGCATGAGATGTCAAGTCCTGTTTTCTGGGAAAAATAAGAAAAATATTAACAATTTGTCGTGGTAAAGGTTAAACATTTAAGGGGAATGGGTACACCTTCAGGGGAAGCAACTCCTGCAAAAGTATTTTGTCTCCCATGTCAATAGGGGTCAACTCTTAAAGGAAAGAATTTGCTCCAGAGGAGCAAATTCTTTCCTTTAAGAGTTGACCCCTTTTTCAGTGGGACAGGGCTTATAGAAAGGCGAACAGGAAGTCCCGAAAGTTGTCTCCCTTTGAAAAATGGCGGAAAAATATGCCAGGTGTTCCCATTCCCCTTAAGTTCTGATGTGCACGCACAATCTTTGTCTTCAAAGAGAAGCAAGGGAAATAAAGTATACCCTTGTAAACCATATTTTTCCTAAACAAAGTAGTATTTGCCAGGATTTTTATTTGATAGACTCATTATCTTACCCAGAGAGACCACCCTTAAATGGGAGAGCTTGGCCACAAAAAAAAAAAACTTTCCTTTGGAAAAGCTTTCATTTGTGCAATAGGATTCATATTGCAGGAAAAAAATTGCTTGTTTAGATTTAATGGGAATGAATTCTTTCCTAGAATAGTTTCTGCGATTATTTGACAATGGAGATAACTTTCAGGACTTCCCAATACGATAACACACCCATGTGACATAGTGCATTTTTTCATATCTCCAAAAAAAGGCCACATTTCTGATTAAAATCTGTGAAATTTTTCTTATTTATACTGCAAACGTAGGTTGTAGGTGTTCGTTAGAACTGCCTCATTGAGGCGGCTCTGAAGAGTACTCACAACCAAATAAGAGAAAATAAGAAAATAAATGTATACCCCAATAAACCCCAGTTTTCTCTATATAAAGTGGGGTTTCAGGGGGTGTTCATTTAACTTACTTGTCTGTTCACTTTCTGATACATTTATCTCCCTTTGAAAATGGGGTCTACTCATAAAGGGAAGAATTTGCTTCTGGACTTCTGCTCTTAAAGGAAAGAATTTGCATCTGGATATCTGCTCTAAAAGGAAAGAATTTGCTTCTGGATATCTACTCTTAAAGGAAAGAATCTGCTTCTGGATATCTACTCATAAAGGGAAGAAATTGCTTCTGGACTTCTACTCTTAAAGGAAAGAATTTGCTTCTGGATATCTACTCTTAAAGGAAAGAATCTGCTTCTGGATATCTACTCATAAAGGGAAGAATTTGCTTCTGTACTTCTACTCTTAAAGGAAATAATTTGCTTCTGGATATCTACTCATAAATGAAAGAATTTGCTTCTGGATATCTACTCATAAAAGGAAGAATTTGCTTCTGGACTTCTACTCTTAAAGGACAGAATTTGCTTCTGGATATCTACTCAGAAAGGAAAAAATTTGCTTCTGGATATCTACTCATAAAGGGAAGAATTTGCTTCTGGACTTCTACTCTTAAAGGAAATAATTTGCTTCTGGATATCTACTCATAAAGGGAAGAATTTGCTTCTGGACTTCTACTCTTAAAGGAAATAATTTGTGTCTGGATATCTACTCATAAAGGGAAGAATTTGCTTCTGGACTTCTACTCTTAAATGAAAGAATTTGCTTCTGGATACCTACTCATAAAGAGAAGAATTTGCTTCTGGACTTCTACTCTTAAAGGAAAGAATTTGCTTCTGGATATCTACTCATAAAGGGAAGAATTTGCTTCTGGACTTCTACTCTTAAAGGAAAAAATTTGCTTCTGGACTTCTACTCTTAAAGGAAAGAATTTGCTTCTGGATATCTACTCTTAAAGGAAAGAATTTGCTTCTGGACTTCTACTGTTAAAGGAAAGAATTTGCTTCTGGATATCTCTCAGAAAGGAAAGAATTTGCTTCTGGATATCTACTCATAAAGGGAAGAATTTGCTTCTGGATATCTACTCATAAAGGAAAGAATTTGCTTCTGGATATCTACTCATAAAGGGAAGAATTTGCTTCTGGACTTCTACTCTTAAAGGAAAGAATTTGCTTCTGGATATCTACTCTTAAAGGGAAGAATTTGCTTCTGGAGTCTACACTTAAATGAAAGAATTTGCTTCAAGGGACTACTCTTAAGAAAAGAATTTGCTTCTGGGGTCTACCCTTAAAGGAAACAATTTGCTCCAGAGGAGCTAATTCTTTCATCTAAGAACAGACCCCAGTTGATATGAAAGTTGAAAATATTGTTGACAGAAGCCTCTGATGACTGTGTATCATTCCCTTGGATGTATTACTGCTCCTCTTCTTCTCACTTCTTGCCCTTAAATCTTTTTAAGTCTGTCCATTCGTCTGATAAAAGGTTCACCTGCACAAAGTTTTCAAGTTGTAAGATTTTGCTGATGTTAACACTCCTTTATCTCGAGCTATTAAGACAATTTTTTTCCAGCTCAAACAAACCGATAGGGTTTTTATGCAGGGATGGTCTGACTCCCACCACTTTGCCTGGGCTGGCTTAGACCTTCTAAGTGGTTTACCAGTAGTGTACTCATAGTTGGTTTCAGCTGCAGAATGCAGCCCAATATATTTCTCCAAGCCCCAATGGGTGGAGGCAACTCTCTCTCTACAAAGTGCGGTAAACAAGGGTATTTATTACAGTGTCATTGTAACATGGTCGAATCAAGGTTGTGACATACCTGTCATGGGATGTATACTGAAGGCTTGATGAGACTGTAAGTACGTTAGCTGATATTCAAAGTCTATCGGTGCATCACACTTCAATGGAAATACTTTTGTCAATCTGTAGAATAAAGCAAAAGTATCTCATGTTAACTGAAAGAGTCCAATTACACCACAACCCTGTTATAACATGGTCCATTATAACACAGTTTGGATATAACATGGTTTAAAGTTGGATCCCAAAAATGTGTAGATTACATAGAAAAATAGCCATCGGAAGAGATGGCAAATCCCCCGTCCAAAAGCCAATATGGCCTTCAGAAGATTTTTCACCAATAGAAAGTGCAACAGAATTAAACCAACAATATATCACAAAAGTATCGCAGTTATGGCCATCACAAGATTATACTTCAGGAGAGATAACTAAAATCCAGGGTACTCAGAACTGTGGTTCTTGCGCACGACATGCCTGCTAAGCTCATGCATTTCTGTACAAAGTCCCATCAATATGTCTCAAATGGTGTTGGAGATCACAAGCTGGTCATACTGCTATATTGGAAGGGTAGATAGCTCAAATATTTATCATAGCACCCAGAATTGTGGTTCTTAGGCATGAAGGGCAGTCTCAACCTTGTATACAATTGTGCCAAGTACCATCAATATATCTCAAAGGGTATTGGAGTAATGGCCATCAAAATGTTATATTGTCAGGGGAGATAATAAAAAAAACCAGGGCACCCAGAGTTGTGGTTCTTGCACGTGACACACCTGCTTACCCTCATGTACAACTGTACCAAGTACCATCAATATATCTCAAAGAGTATTGGAGATGTGGCCATCACAAGGTAGTGATTCTATATTATTGGAAGGGGAGATAACTCAAAAACCATGGCACCCAGAGTTGTGGTTCTTGTACATGACACACCGTCTCGGCCTTGTAATCAACTGTGCCAGGTATCATCAATATATCTTAAAGGGTATTGGAGTTATGGCCATCACAAGGTAGTCACTCTATTTTATTGATAGGGGAGATAACTCAAAAACCATGGCAGCCAGAGTTGTGGTTCTTGTGCATGACACACCGCCTCGGCCTTGTGAACAACTGTGCCAGGTATCATCAATATATCTTAAAGGGTATTGGAGTTATGGCCATCACAAGGTAGTCACTCTATTTTATTGGAAGGGGAGATAACTCAAAAACCATGGCAGCCAGAGTTGTGGTTCTTGGGCATGACACGCTGTCTCAGCCTTGTGAACAACTGTGCCAGGTATCATCAATATATCTTAAAGGGTATTGGAGTTATGGCCATCACAAGGTAGTCACTCTATTTTATTGGAAGGGGAGATAACTCAAAAACCATGGCAGCCAGAGTTGTGGTTCTTGCACGTGACACACCTGCTTAACCTCATGTACAACTGTACCAAGTACCATCAATATATCTCAAAGAGTATTGGAGATGTGGCCATCACAAGGTAGTGATTCTATATTATTGGAAGGGGAGATAACTCAAAAACCATGGCACCCAGAGTTGTGGTTCTTGTACATGACACACCGTCTCAGCCTTGTGAACAACTGTGCCAGGTATCATCAATATATCTTAAAGGGTATTGGAGTTATGGCCATCACAAGGTAGTCACTCTATTTTATTGACAGGGGAGATAACTCAAAAACCATGGCAGCCAGAGTTGTGGTTCTTGTGCATGACACACTGCCTCGGCCTTGTGAACAACTGTGCCAGGTATCATCAATATATCTTAAAGGGTATTGGAGTTATGGCCATCACAAGGTAGTCACTCTATTTTATTGGAAGGGGAGATAACTCAAAAACCATGGCAGCCAGAGTTGTGGTTCTTGGGCATGACACGCTGTCTCAGCCTTGTGAACAACTGTGCCAGGTACCATCAATATACCTCAGAAGGTATTGGAGTTATGGCCATCACAAAGTAGTCATTCTATTTTAATAAAAGGGGAGATAACTAAAAAAGTATGGCATCCAGAGTTCTGGTTCTTGCGCCTGACACGCTGTCTCAGCCTTGTGAACAATTGTGCCAGGAACTATCAATGAATCTCAAAGGGTATAGGAGTTATGGCCATCACAAGGTTGCGTCTACGGACGGACGCACCTACGGATCGCTATATCCCCCGAACCTATTCGGTCAGGGGATAAAAATGACCATAAATGGTCATCTTTCTATATAATCTATACATTTTTGCTGGGATATAACATTGTTTTTTTAACTAACACAGTTTCTGCTTTGGATCCCAACAATAGTGTTATAAAGAGGTTGTGGTGTATTCAAGACTAATGGTAAAACTTTGGCAAACAATCTAATGTTTTTGCTAAGGCCTGAAAGATTAATCCCGCGATAAATTCTACTAAAATGATTATCCTTTCTGATTTGATAATAATCAAATATTTGATAAGCATAATTTATCATATGACGTCGCGTCTGAGCGTGTAATAATGCCACGTAATATTTTCGATAATCCACTAGTGGATTAAATATGCAAATTAGCTAGATACGCCCCGTAACATTACATGTACGAAGTCCTTAACGATGTCACATTTACTAACGGCGGAATATTGACATTTTGTAAACAATCGTGAATAAAATGCATTTTAAATGTCATATGATAAATTGAATCTTGCATTCGTGCTCATATATTATTGAATTTATTAAACTCGTTGAGGAAAAGAGATAAAATGCTCGGCAAAGCCTTGCATTTTATCCCTTTTCCTCAACTTATTTAATAAATTCAATAATACATGAACACTCATGTAAGATCCTCTATGTCAACAATTTATTAAACTTGTTGAGGAAAAGGGATAAAATGCTTGGCAAAGCCTTGCATTTTATCCCTTTTCCTCAACTCATTTAATAAATTCAATAATACATGAACACTCATGTAAGATCCTCTATTTACTACCAAATGTTGTGTCTAAAATAGCTGGATGAGTGGAAACAGTGCAGACCCTGATGAGATGCCGCAAAATTAGTTTATTATTAGATTAAATCTCAGTAGTTCAAGCTACCCCTATTTCAAACAAATTTTCATATTCCCAAAGATGATCAAATTATCGAAGTTCGATTGTATTTCTCCACGCCCTGATGGGTGGGGGCAAAAGCCATCTTTGTATGCCATCCTGTAAAGCATAACTAACAGAGACATCATGGATTGGATGTGTCAAAATTAAAAACTAAACACTACATCATATTCTTGCACACCAGACAAGGAAATCCATGATTTTACCCTGGAATAGAAATTTATGTTCTGACCCTGGTGTTCCAACCCCAAATCGAATTTAAGCGCGTGTCTGATAAATGCACTGGTTGATTACAACCTCATGTGTGGCGTCGTCATGCGTGATGTCACCAAACATTCCTGTTGTGTCATCACAAAATGGCGGACGTCGGTAACCGAAGTGACAGCAGCATTAAAAATTCGCAATAGAAATGGAAGGTATGCAAGAAAAAGAATCCAATATGGGTGTGAGGGGTGGATAGAAAAATCCGTCCCTCGATATCACTGTTCGGCATCACTCGGCAAGCCTCGTGATGCCGGACAGTGTCCCTCGGGACGGATTTTTCAATCCACACCTCACACCCATATAAGATTCTTATATTCTAGCATCAGATAAGACGGGGTAGCCACATATTATTTTTTCCTTATTTCTGCTCGAAAATGTATGTTCTGGGTAGTCATTAGAAGTGCCTCGCCGGGGCACTTCTAACGAATACCCATGACAAATGTTTTTGTATATCAACACATTTCAGGTGTAAAAGCTATACATCATATATATCGAAATATACACTACATCATATTCTAGCCAGCTCATGAGAAAAGATAACTTATCATACGGAAAACCAGCAAAGCTACAGATGAATCTGGGCATAAGTATGTTCTAGAAAGGGTTATCCTTTGGCAGCAAGGAATGCACCACAGAACTGGAAAATATGGAGTGTACATGTTTTCTGGGCCAGACTAGCTAGTTTCGGCCATTTAGGCCTCATCAGTGACCCTCAGCTATTTTCAAAATTCCACAATGGAATCAATGATCCCAAAGGACAATAAAATATAAACTACACTATGATGCAGGGCAGGGAGACGATTTACGGCCGCCACACATTCCAAGACAACAGCTGTAGTGACGATAAGTATGTTCTAGAAAGGGTTATCCTTTATAAGCCCAGTCTGGCCACAGCCATTGCTGCTCACAGACATGTAGTGTGGGTTATTTCGGAATATCTGAGGGTCACTGATGAGGCTTATTTGGCCGAATCTAGCTTGTCTGGCCCAGAAAAATCTTGTACACACCATAGTTTTCAGTTCTGAGCTGTAGTTCTTGCTTCCAAAGGATAACCGCTTTTTGATAAGATTTCAATTCACCACAGCTGATGTTAAGGGAATGTGTGGCAGCTGTAACATAGTGTGGGTTATATTTTCTAGTCCTTTGTGATCATTGATAATACTGTGGAGTGTGGAATTTCATAAATATTTGAGGGTTACTGATGGGGCCTAATTAGCCAAAACTAGCTAGTCTGGTCCAGAAAAATCTTGTACACTCCATAGTTTTCAGTTCTGTGCTGTAGTTCTTGCTTCCAAAGGATCCCCTCTCCCCCCCCACCTCCCCACTCAACCTTTAGAACATGTAGAGAAGGCCTTGAGGTGGCTTCATACAAAAAGTCATGCATCTTGCCCTATCAGTTGGCTGCACATGCTCACAAGTATATAAACTGGAAAATTCTTAAGGGAAAAGGGTACACCTGGCTGATTTTTCTGTCATTTTTCAATGGGAGACAACTTTTGGGACTTCCTGTTCACTTTTCTATAAGCCCTGTCCCGCCGAAAAAGGGGTCTACTTTTAAAGGAAAGAATTTGCTCCTCAGGAGCAAATTCTTTCCTTTAAGAGTTGACCCCTATTGACATGGGAGACAATTCCTCAGGAGCAAATTCTCTTCTTTAGGAGTTGACCCCTATTGACTTGGGAGACAAAAAGTACTTTTGCAGGAGTTGCCTCCCCTGAGGTGTATCCTATCCCCTTAAAGCCCTATTCTCATGTATGAGTTCATTTAAATCTTACTTGTGGCCCACAGGTACTGGCGGGAAGTTGAAGAGCTGTGGGAAATCTTTTGTTGTCATAATAGGGTAGGCATGAATTGGTATTATTAAATTCTCTTCACCCTGTAAACAAGAAAACGCATCTCTGGATAATGAGGCATAACAATGATAACTGACCCTTTTGGTACCAAATGGAATCTTCCTCCTTATATATAGTAGGAGTTCAATTCAAAATTTAGGGGTTTTAGGTTGTGTTTTCTTCAAAATTTACATGGATAACAGCTGAACTTTTGGCAAACAGTCAAGGACCTGATCAGATGCCGTATTCTGCGTCTGCATTCTGCATTAAGGGATACTTTTTCTTGTAACGTCATAAAAACATCTTGTGGGTACATGGAGAGGTGGTAATAACAAGTACCCACAACATATTCTCTTCTGACAAGGAAAATAATCCCTAAATTACCGTAATAACCCAAGTATAGGGACAGACATGCCTTAGCAAACAGTGCAGACCCAGTTCAGACTGCTCAGGATCTAGACGGATTGCCCTTCCGCTTGCCCTTTATGGACTCAAACAGATTTGTTAAAATTTTAGGAGAATTACAGCAAGGCCTCAAAGTGTCTGAATTTTAAGGATTGTAATGATATCTTTGTTTTGTCTCATTTAAACTGGAGCTACGGGTATACAAACATATAAACCTTGGCCCACTTGTTCAAAGTCACCTAATTCTTAACCAACTTCCATTGCACAACTTGGCGTCTCAAGTGGCCCCGAGCCAGACTTGAACCGCAGCGGTGAGAGACCGCAAGTAATACTCATTTGAGGGTGTATGCCATATGAAAAGATAGATATGGATCATGTTGGGTCAAAAAATATGTCAGTGGGTCAGATCATAGAAAAACATTATGAACAAATAAGAGGCCAAAGTTTTGGTCCGATTGTCAGCAAACTTGCTCAGAATAATCAACTTGACAATATCTTGGTCATATTTGAATATGAGTCATATCCGGTCAGAAAGTAGGTCAGAAGGTCAAACTATAGAAAAATCTTGTTTACACTCTAGAGGCCATAGTTTTGGTCCCATCATCACCACCAAACTTGCTCAGAATGTCCATCGTGACAATATCTAGGTCAAGTTCGAATATAAGTCATGTTGGGTCACAAAGAAGGTCAGTAGGTCAAATCACAGAAATAGCTTCTGAACACTCTAGAGGCCACATTGTTGGTCAGATCATCATCAAACTTGCTCAGAATGACCTTTTGATAATATCTCGGTCAAGTGGAGCACTGTGGTGCTGTGGTAAAGCATCAGATTTGAGATCGAGAGGTAGCCGGTTCGATCCTCGCAAGCGCCACGTGTTGTTTCCTTGAGCAAGAAACTCTATCCACATTGCTAAGTACTGGTTCCTACCCAGGAAAAGAGGGCCACATGGAAGATTAGTACTTGTACTAAATGTGTTACCCTCTATAAATAATGTCGATTATAATTATTTATTATTATTATCGATTAATCGATCAATAAATTCAACGAAAATGATTATCATTTCAGATTTGCTTTTAATCGATTACTTGATAGGTACAACCAGTGCTTCAGCTGAAGTGCACGACCCGCCGGATGCTTTTAGCTTTATGAGTGTTACCATATATGGGTATGGCGGCCAATTTGGTCATGTGACCTGGACCTAAAATGGTTCCCCCAATAAATGCGCCTTATCGTAAGGAGCAAAAATATATCTTATACTTTAGTACTGTATTCTGAATCGTTTGCAGGATAAAATGCATTCTCACTTTTCCAATACAAAAGCATATGTGTCAAAGTTTGACCTAGGCACAAAGAAGGTCAAGGTTAACCCAGGGTCACCATTTTAGCAATTTATGATGGGCCTACGTCCCAGATGCTATTTATCAACTTTCGTGGAAATCTGCCCAGTGGTTCTGAAGAAGACTATTTTTGAAGGGTTTTTACCATATATGGCTTGGCGGCCATTTTTGTCATGTGACCTGGACCCCATGACGGACAGACAGACCATATATGGCTTGGCGGCCATCTTGGTCATGTGACCTGGACCCCATGAGCAAATTATGGTTTCTCCCATCCCATAGAGGCTCAATATGAAATTTGACTTCAATCGGCCCAACGGTTTCCGAGGAGTAGTTCGAAAATTTTCACATTTTTCGCCTCGGCGAGGCTATACTAAATGGAATGTAATATTTTGCAAATTCATTGGTTAGATCTCATTAATATCTATCAGTATGCCAAAAATTGTTTAAATGTTCCAAGCGGTTAAGTCACTATCACCAATTTTCACAAACGGGTTACGGACGGACAGACAGACTGACAGACTGACACGGTGATTTTAGGGCACTCTTTGAAAATCAACCGACTTCAGTTGGTCGCTTTTTCTGCAGACTGCGGGTCGTGCAATTTACTACCCAAAGTTTGGCCTAAAATAGCTGGATGAGTGGCAAACAGTGCAGACCCTGATGAGACATCTCATCTGGGTCTACACTGTTTGCTCAGGCCTGTCTGTTCAAATATACATATGGTAAAGTGCAACATATGGTAAGAGCCATGCTCAGAAGAAAGCCAGACAGGTAAAATTATGACAAAAACCATAGCGATTACTAATCGATTATCGATCACAATGACAGGACTGATAATCGATTATCTTTTCAGCTCGGATTAGCCAGCCCTAATGGAGGCCCACAGCCAACCCTCTTTATACTGACAAAGTTCAGTTCAGTTCAGACATTCCATATAACAATAATCAATTTCAATGGAGCAAACCCTTAGCACATGATGTGAATGATCAAAGGAGTTACAGTAAAACCTGTGATAGTGGCCACCTCTATTAAGCTATCAACCTGTCTTAAGCAAGCAAAAATTTGCTTTCCCTCAAAAAGCAAATTTATTATAATTTCCCGGTATTAAGCAAGCACCTTTCTAAAACAAGCACATTTTGGTTATCCCTTAGATGCTTGCTTAATACTGGTTGGACTGTATTTAAAACTCAAAGAAACAAAATGTTGTGGATATTTGTTAGAATTGCGAAAGTCCACAAAAATTGTTTCTTGGAGTAATAAACGGAAAAGGTTCTGTATTACCCGTTATACAATTCCTTACAAGGATTCTTTGCAGCTGCGAATTCGCTATAATGGTAAGTGTCAGGGAAGATATGCAGTCGCTATAGCAAGGGTTCTCTGTACTGAGTCACCTTTCCTATCTTAGGCCTAAAAAAAAAATAGTTGTGTTTCTGCTAACCCAACTGACCCTGATTTTTTGTGCCTACCCTGCAATTTTTATGGCCATCCAGAAAAAAATAATAAGATTTTCTTACCTACTGACCATTATATACAGTCCAACCTGTGTTAAGCAAGCACCTCAGGGATAATGAAAATGTGCTTGCTTAAGACATGTGCTTGCTTAATACAGGTGAATTTTAATGCATTTGCCTTTTTCGGGAACTAAATGCCTGCTTGCTTAAGACAGGTTGCTTGCTTAATAGAGGTGGCCACTAAGACAGGTTTTCAAGCACTCTTGATAAAAAACTAAACATACTTCAAACTCTGTTCTTTTGCATCCTTGATGCTTTTAACCTCGTTATTTGAATGTTTTCAGGTATTATAGTTAACAAGAGCACCGCATGCGGGTGCCAACGCTCGTCTGCAGTTTCTTTTAGAAAACCAAAGTTCTAAGTCAAACAAGAGCAATCAAATTGGAAGATGGAGTTATAAAACTTGCAGGGAATGTAGCTCTTGTGATGGTGAGTATGTGTATGAAGTTTCATGAAGGTAGGCCAAATACTTTAGGAAATATGGTCAAGGTTAAGGTTTTCGGTTAAATTTTCGAAAAATAGGTCAAAGTTCAAAGGTCAAGGTCACAGATCAAAAAGTGTGGTATCACTGAAAAGGTCTTGTCCCAAGGAACATTCATGTGAAGTTTGAAGGCTCTGTTGTGAATAGTATTAAAATGAGAGTAAAAAATGTGTTTCAGAAAAAAATTGGAAAAGGGGAGATAATTCAGCCAAAATCAACAATGTTGTTATGGTCCTTGGTCAAAATGTAGCTCTTGTGATGATGAGTGTGTGTATGAAGTTTCATGAGGCTAGGTCTAATACTTTTTAAGTTATAGCCAAGGTTAAGTTTTTTTGGAATGACGACGCCAGACGATGCCAGACGACGACAACGCAGACGCCGGAGTGATGACAATAGCTCGAAAGTTTTTTTTCAAAAAACAGACGAGCTAAAAATTAGCAGTTTTAATGTTTTTTTTTGTTTTTTTTCTTTTTTCCATTGAATAAATTTTTGAAAAAAAAAAAGGTCTTTGCAACCTACCGACCCATACCCGTTTTCGGTATGTTAGTGGAAACACTGCTATTTTTTAGGCCTTATTCATGTAAATTTTCTTGTACATACTGGGCAGTTTATTCTGATACAGTCATAGTAGTACCGCCACTCATCAGGATTAAACTCCACTGTACATTCTAACGTCAAACCAGGTACCAGTCTCTCCTGAAATATGAACCAAAATAAACAGTATAACCAGTCTATTCATTTAGTTTTAGTAGGCGACTAGAATCCATAATGTTAACAAGTCTGTAATGAACAGCCCTCTAAATTCCACTTTATATAGAGAAAATTGGGGTATACAGGGATTGACATTACTTTGCTTATTTCTGCTCCAAGACATAGGTTGTGGCTAATGAGGCGGTTCTAACGAGGACTGACAACCCATGTTTGGCATATAAATAAGAAAAATATGAGATCACAAATTTTCATCGGAAAAGTAGCCATCAAGCCGATCATGGAGATATGAAAGAATCCACTATGTCACCAGGGTGTGTTGGTTTAAACAGTATTTATTTCAAACATGTTACAATATCATAGAATTCAGGATCTGACAGTAAGCAAAAATGCTTGTCTAAAATTGTCTTGGAATTCCCGGGTGTGTTATCTCCTAATGTGACAGTAAAAGGTACAAATGGAAGTTCATACAGAACTTGCCATATTTTTCTGGATTTTTACAAGGGAAACAATTTTGTGATTTCCTGTTATACATAGGAAGGCAAAGCATTTGATACTGCCATCTAAAAAGTTCTTGTGGCTTTGGCACTGTGATACAAATCCTAGGGGCTTTGGCTACCACTACAGGCCACTTTTTGAAGTCCAACATTGTATAGAATAATTTTCACTTTATTCAACATTAAATTGACCAAAAAGACAGTGAATTAGACAACGATGATACATGTACATGCAATAAATGTGCCCTCATTAGAATTGCCTCACCATAAATAACTAGAATTTGTTTTTCTACAAAAACACAGATGTCTCCCCCGTTTTTGACCTCTAAGTATAACCATGACATTGCAGGTATTGAGCTGGGTCTTGTGTGGAACACATCATCTAATGAAGATGAACATTTCTGCAAAGTAACTTTAAAAATGTTCACAGAAAAATAAAAAAGTTATTGGCCGTACACAAAAAAAACCTTTTTTATCTTTGACCTCTAAGTATGGCCTTGACCTTTGAGGTACAACACATTATCTCATGGTGTTTAACATTTCTGCCAAGTATTTTCATAATCCATCAAAGAATAAGGAAGTTATTGACTGTCCCTTTTTTTACCTTTGAGCTCAAGGTATGACCTTGACATTGGAGGTTTTTGTTTGTTTGTTTGATTTGAGGTTTAACGTCCCCGTCAACACTGTAAAGGTCATTTTGGAGACGTTGCTTCCAATTTTGTGGGACTTTTACCCGACATTGAGATGAAATGACATCTCAAGCCCTGTCCCCCAATGAAACCAATAGGGTTTATTGACATTGGAGGTATTGACCTTGGTCTTGCACATGACTCATGGTCTAATGACGGTGAACATTTCTGCATGGTTACTTTACATATAAAGTCCATCCAGAAATAAAAAAGTTATTGACTGGACAAAAAAAAACAAAAAAACTTTTTTTACCTCTGACCTCTTAGTATGACCTTGATCTTGGAGGTACCGACCTGGGTCTAGCTTGCACTACATTGTCTCATGATGGTTAACATTTCTGCCAAGTAATTTCACAATCTATCCAGGAATAAGAAAGTTATTGACTGAACACTAAAAAAGGCCCCTTTTTGTCCTTTGACCTCTTAGTACGACCTTGACATTTAAGGTACCAACTTGGGTTATGCACGCAACACATCATCTCATGGTGGTTAACATTTCTGCAAAGAAATTTTCAAAATCCATCTAAAAATAAGAAAGTTATTGACGGCACACAAAAAGGCCCCTTTTTTACGTTTAACCTCTATGTATGACCTTGAACTTTCAGGTACCAAACTGGGTCATGCGTGCAACACATCATCTCATGGTGGTTAACATTTCTGCCAAGCAATTTCAAAATCCATCTAAAAATAAGAAAGTAATTGACCAAACACGAAAAAGGCCCCTTTTTTTACCTTTGACCTCTATGTATGACCTTGACATTTTAGGTACCAAACTGAATCATGCATGCAACACATTGTCTCATGATTGTTAACAATTTTGCCAAGTAACTTCAAATTCCATCTAAAAATATGCAAGTTATTGACAAAACCCGAATAAAAGGCCCCTTTTTTTACCTTTGACCTCTAAGTATGACCTTGACCTTTGAGGTACCAACCTGGGTCATCCACGCAACACATCGTCTTATATTGGTTTATATTTCTGCCAAGTGATTTCAAAATCCATCTCCAAATAAGAAAGTTATTGTCCAAACACGAAAAAAAGGCCCTTTTTTGACCTTTGACCTCTAAGTATGACCTTGACCTTTAAGGTACCGACCTACCTCATGCGCACCACACACATCGTCTCATGGTTGTTAATATTTCTGCCAAGTAATTTTAAAATCCATCTCAAAATAAGTAAGTTATTGACCAAATACGAAAAAAAGGCCCCTTTTTTGACCTTTGACCTCTAAGTATGACCTTGACCTTTGAGGTACCGACCTGCCTCATGCGCACCACACATCGTCTTATGGTTGTTAATATTTCTGCCAAGTAATTTTAAAATCCATCAGAAAATAAGAAAGTTATTGACCGGACACGATTTGCCCATACATATATACATACCAACAAACTTCCAAGGGAGATAATTCAAAAAGTGTAAATGCGTGAGTTATAGTTCTTGCGCATTGCACGTCGTCTAATGCTGATTAATATTTATATGAAGTTTCGTGAAGATAGCTCGAACGGTTTTCAAGTTATAGAGCGGACACGAAAGTGTGACAGACGGATGGACAGACAGACAGACAGATGCCCGGGGGAAAAACAATATGTCTCTCCGAAAAAATTTTTTTTCAAGGGGAGACATAATAATAATAATAATAATAATATGGTGATGATGATGAGGCAATTCTAATGAGAACACACATACTTGTGAAATTTTCTTGAGGAGATTGTGATCTCAAATAGGGAGATTCTAATGAGTTCAATACTACACACGACACACCTTTATTTCAAAGAAAAAGAAATCTGACCTGGCACTATGATTAACACTCAGTTGTTTAACCCATTGTATGCTAGTGGACTTTTCCATTGCTATATATTGGACAAGTCCATTTATAATACAAGGGGTGTCAGGCCTATTTTTTCGTTTTTATTCTATTTTTGACGGAAAATTCTGTTAGCAAATAGTGCAGGCTCTGATCAGACGCTGGGCCTGCACTGTTTGCCAAGGCACCCCTTTAGGGGTTTCCCACATACGGTTGGTAAAGAAATAGATCCATTCTAGCTGTGATTTGTTGAGTAATAAATCACAGTTTGGAGGTCAGTTGTAAAGTAGATTAAATCACGAGCATGTACTACTTACAACTGACCGATAAACTGTGATTTATTATTCAACAAATCTTAGACAGGATCTGATCTATTTCGATTCTAACACGCAGAAAATCGGGAATAATGTTGTTAATTGGTTCCTTCAAATTTGCCGTTGTTAGAAGAAATCCCGCAAAAATTATTGACTGTAACACTTGCATTTAAATCCTTTTCTAACATAATATCACAGATTCTTCTGCATAATAAATCACAGATTCTTCCCATTGTCTAAAAAGGCATGCTGTGTTTAAATTTACGTTAAAAAAAAAAAAAAACTATGTGAGGACCTGGGGCCAGTTGTTCAAAACTAATGACATCGTTAGTTAACGTATCGTTAAAACTTTGATCATTTAATATGGCAAATATGCAGAAATTTTTGCTGACGCAAAAGCTGCTCACATTTTTTCAGCAAAAATACCAAAAATTTCAATATTAACCTTGCTAGAATGGTTAACAATATGACCACTAACGAGCTCGTTAAGCTAACGATGCTTTGAACAACTGGCCCCAGCTGTTATGCTTCTAAAATTTTAAAAAATTTGTTTCAGGATCAAGCAGGTTCTGAAAAAAGTGCCAATGGATGGCAAATATTGTAGACCATGATTAGACTGTTCCTTCAGGAGCAGTCTGCTCTGGGTTTGCACTGTTGGCAAAGACCTATCTGTTCCAATACTTAGGATCATTATGGTACTCTTGAATGTTTGAGCAATTAGAGTCTGTGGAGTCCTCACCGTTGTCTTACCTCTGTGGTTCTTTGATTTTTTGTGTTCACGGAGATGTTGCACTGATGAGTTAGGAGGCCTTCATGCGGACTGAACAAATTATTTGTCTAAATCGCGACGGAAGTAAGGGCGAGGATTGTGGCCGCGTAAAATGGATTTAAGCCCCCCAGTGGAAATCATTCCACTGACCCTTCCAAGGTGGGTCTTCTGTGGCGATTTATTTATGTTGTTGTTTGTTACTTACTGTGTGTATCACTTGTGTCTTTTTATTTTGGATGGCCATATGGGCATTTTGTGGGAAAGTAACTGTCCTTATGGCCTTCCTTTGTTAAGGTTTCCATTATGGTCTGGTCGCTTAATGTTTGTGTTTCTTTCCCTTTGGTGTCTTTGATGGGTGGAGTAAGTTAATTGTATCGATTCCTGGTCTTTGTTTTACTTCTACTTTGACTGTAATAATAATAATAACAGCAAACAAGAGCACCGGATACGGGTGCAAACACTCGGCTGCAAAAATTCTTAGTCAAAAAAGGGGCATAACCGTTATAAAAATATTTTGAGGGTTACCTCACCTTTTGGTATGAGTTCCCCTTTCCATAATAAACAACTTGTCTGAGTTTCAAGTAAATATGTTCAGTAATGGCAGAGATATTACAAAATGTCCAAGTTTTCGCACGACGATGATGATGCAGATGACGCCAGAGCTATGAAAATACCTCGTCGCTTTCTACTAAAACAGCGAGCTAAAAATGCTATATTCGTTTCGGCTCATTTAAGGGGAATTGATACACCTGGTGGATTTATCTGCCATCTTTCGAAGGGAGACAACTTTCAGGACTTCCTACGAGCACTTTTCTAGAAACTCTGTCCCATGGAAAAAGGGGTCTACTTTTAAAGGAAAGAATTTGCTCCTACGGAGCAAATTCTTTCCTTTAAGAGTTGACCCTTATTGACATGGTAAAGAAAAAATACTTTTACAGGAGTTGCCTCCCCTGAAGGTGTATACATCCCTGTTACATTTTACTTACACTTTTCTGGTATTTAATGTAGAAATATTTTGTCTGGGGTGGTATGATATGCATCCTGATGACCTCTGTGGACACATTCACAATACTGAGGGACAGTGTACTCTTCTCATCCAGCTCAAAGCCTCCAAAGTGTAGCACTGCTGGCTTAGCCATCACCATGGAGTTCTTGGCAATCTTTGTATAGATTTCTGTCAAAAAGAAAAGAGACTTCATGTAGAATGGTGCAGCCACCGCATGTCCCCACTCTTCCATTCAATTTGATATGTTACAAGACCATGTTCTGAAAATTTTTTTGGACCCCCAAAAGGGCTCCTTCCCCTGGCCCCACCCCCAAGGTGGGATCAAAATTCCAAAAGGGTCATGCACTCCCAGGACCAAAGATGTATCAGTTCCTAAGGTTTCAAGTTTGTATCTCTAATGGTCTAGGAAGAGTTATCCAGTAAGCATTATGGAGGGGTATGTTTTTTTTTTACCTCTGGTGACCTCCATGTTGACCCGAGGGGTCAAAGTTTGATTGCAATTTATTCTACTCATCATGTCATTGGATTTGATATGTTACATGAGCATGTTCTGAAAAGTTTGATTTTTGACCCTCTGGAGCTCCTTTCCCTGGCCCCGCCCCCAGATGTTGGATAAAAAGTTGAAAGTGTCATGCCCCAGTCCAAAGATCTATAAGTTCCCAAGGTTTTAAGTTTCTACTCTAACAGCCTAGGACAAGTTATCTGGTAAACATTGTTGAGGGATTATGTTATTTTTTTAACTCTGGTGACTTCCACATTGACCCAAGGGTCAAATTTTAATTGCAAATGTATTCTACTCATCATGCCGTACGATTTGATATCTTACACAACCATGTTCTGAATACTTTTGCCTGCCTGTCTACCTACCTATCATTCAGAAGGGTAGGGCTGGCTAATCAGAGCCGAAATGAAACTCGATTATCTATCCTATCATTGAGATTATCAATAATTGATCATAGCAATCATTGGAGATTTGCTCATAATTTTGTGTAGCTAAGTTTACCTCTTTGGTTAGAGCTAGGGACTAACTTTCCATATCACAGGTCCTGGTGTATGAATGTCATTTGACGTGTCACCAGCAACAATTCTGATTCTGGGAGATCATTGATGAATACCAAGAAGAGGACCCATCCAAGGACCGAATCTTGGGGAACTCCAGATAAAAAAGGGACTGGATAAGATGCTTGGCTACCAAGTACAACTTGTTGTGAGCGCCACGAAAGCAATGAGCTAATCCACCTATGGATGGATTCTCTTATCCCATAGTAGTCCAGATTACACAAAAGCCTTCTGTGAGGTATTAACACATTGGGAATAGGTAAGGTCATCATTAGAATCAACTGTATCTGACGTTAGAAAAGGAATTGTCAAACGTAGATTACTTACTGATACATCCTATACAATCAAAGAAATGTAAATTTAGTGGTTCAGTAGTTAGTGCAACATGCAGATGCTGTGGCTTTATCACATATGCTGTTATTATTGTTTCCCTCAGCTCCTTAAAAGCACGCGAAAATGTGTAAAAAGGGTACTTTAAATATGAACAGCATGTAAAAAGGGCACATTCACATGCAGCACCTTGCTAAAAGGGCACATCTCTCAACTTGAAATAAAAAAGAACCTTCTCTTACCCTTTGTCTACAATGCTAAATTATACTGCCAATTTTTTATGCTATTAAATTGAAGAGACATGTTACATTCATCAACCATTGGTGACAAGAAGTTTAAGTTTTGCAAGCAAGCTTCAACAGCCCTCATTCTCTAATACACACAAAAACTGACATGGCTCTTCTCAGGCACACTTTCACACTTCATTTGTTTAACTGGTGTCACTCACACTTGTTATTAAAACACAGTTATGACTTCTTACAGTCACACAATTAAGAATTTTTTCTTTTTTTCTTTTTTTTTCTTTTTTTTCAGCTAAATTCTAAATTTAGCCACCCAATCAACTGAGGTAATGGCCAGATATGACCGACTCAGTATAAGAAGATAGATAGATAGATAGAACAATAAACAGGGGGATAACACTCAACCATGAAGGTGGACTGTCAAATAGGCAACAATTTGTTGCTAAAGTCCTTTTATTAAACAGGCATAACTTTGTTATCTTTTGGTCAATATCAGTGATTTTTGTACCAAAATGTAGGGCAACATTTACTCTATCTGAAAAAGGGCATGGCACTGGAAAAACGGGCTGAACGGAGAAATGAGAAAATGGGATACACACCAGGTTTGCAGGATGAAATAAAGATTCATCATAAAGAAAGCCTACACAGTAATCATGTAATTACGGTAGGTCTTTAACCTGCACACGGCATGACTCTTCCTGCACAAGGGGCCTCCAGTTAACATACCAATCTGGAGCATGGTGCACATGATGATGATGCCAATGGAGCGTTTTCAGACACTGAAATTTTATCACTGCTGCCGGGGTTTGAACTCAGGACCTCTAGCATCAGAGGCAAGTGAGATGACTGATTAGGTACAAGAAGATCAAAGATTCTACAAATACTTACTTGTTTCCAGCAAATGGTTAGGAACCGGCTGAGATTTTCGGGGCTCTTCAAGTTGCATGGTATCTATCAGAAGCCCAGATGAATCAATTGGCATTCGAGGCCCAACAGGGCCTCTATTCAGAGTATCTAGTGATGGCATGGTTGTAAACTGAAACTAGACTATATAACACGCTACATCACTAAGGTTACTGCTTTCCCACGACATGAATAAAGCGTGAAAATCTACAATTTATTCAGAAGTTCACCATTTTGCTACTTTTCAGCCATATTGTTTATGAGTGAATTGGTCTGAGACAAAACATTTCGAGTAAAAATGTAGTGCAAAATTGTTGATGATCGTATCGTAAACAGGAACATTTAAAAAGTCCAAATTTGTAAAAACCTCATCAAAAATATTTTTTGGGAATATGCTATTTCTTTTTCAAATGTAAAGACTATTTCATTTTCCGTAGAAAATGTCCATAACCTGTGTTATGGCGGATAAATAAATTTAAGAACTACTTTTGGTTTCCAAGTTGAAAAGTGTTGTCTCCCTTGAAAACTCTCCATCCACAGAAAAATGAAACTTGCGGGAAATTTACACTGAGATTTGTCAGCAAATCAAGAAGAAAGTTCCAAATTAAAGAAAGGGATAAAGATACATACATTCGAAAATTCATGTAACTTATTTAAATTCATGCTAAAATTTCTTATGCCCTTAAGTCAATGGAGCGTGATAGCTCAGTGGTTAGTGCACTTGCCTCTGATGCTAGAGGTTCCGGGTTCGATCCCCGGCAGCGGCGATAAAATTTCGGTGTCCGAACACGCTCCATTGGCATCATTTGCAGGGATGAATGTCATTAAGTGCACCGTCCTTCGGATCGGGACGTTAACTGGAGGCCCCCTGTGCAGGGAGAACCATCCCCTGTGCAGGTTAAAGAACACTACCATAATTACATGATTACTGTGTAGGCTTTCATCCTGCAAAACTGGAGTGTATATAATATACACCTGCCTAGAATGTCCGAGAGGGCGTATGGCAGTATATATAGAAAGAAAGAAAGTCAATTACAGCCCTGTCAACTGATTCTGATTCTGGAAAGACTACATTACTCTGAGTTGGCCCCCTGCCCATCAGGGCTTTTTTTATTTTATTTTGATTTTACGGCCCTTTCAAGATTATTTCACTCATATCGAACCAATTGTTAATCAGAGGTGGGCAAAAACTGGAGTACCTGGAGAAAACCACCTGACCAGCGGTTGCAGAACTTTGTGTCTCGCGTGACCTGAGCGAGACTCGAACCACAGTGGTGAGAGACCTAATGAATAAGAGACAGCGCTCTCATCCACCAGGCCCGTCCATCAGGGCTTGAAGTAATAGATGGGATGCTTCCAGGCAGACCTTAAAACGACCGCGCACAAATACTGGTAAACCCTGTACTAGTCATTTGTAACCACTGCCCCCCCACCTACGGGGATAGGCGGGGGATAGCGGGGCTAATGTGCGGGGTAGTTACCCTCTGTGTTCCCCCGCAGTGCCGGGTTAATGCAAATATACCCCCAGTGGAATGAACTATTATAAACAGCAGGGGTTCGTCCTTCTGGAGGTCCCCCGCAGTGCAGGGCTTCTAGCAGGGCTGTGAAAAGTCATTGTCCCCGCTAATCCCGTAGGTGTGGGGGGGCAGTGGTTACAAATGACTGGTGCATAAACCGCTGAGACGATCTAAGCATGCCCAGGCAAAGTGGTGTGAGTCGGGGTATCCGAACAAAATCCCCTCTACTCATATTTGCATAGGTGGACAAAATCCCCTTCATGTTTTTTACATGGTGAATATAATACCCTTTGAAACTTTTTACAAGATTGTCGTAGTTGTAACCCCCCTCGTGATTTTTACAAGGTGGGCAAAATCTCCCTTGCTGATTACTGCCATAGGAATGGTACTCGATTTCATCCAATTGATTTATATGTATACATGAAAGATGTAGTAAATATATACAACAATGATCCTCAGTGTAATTATTTAATTGACTGCAATGTTTGCATTTCTCTTTCATTCTTTGTTCTGTTATTCCCTTTAATTACATGTAATTGAATTAAATGTGTTTATGCTCAATAATCATTCAAATTAAGGACTGCACTCGATAATTATGTTTGAAAACAAACTGATTTATTTCACCTCAAGTGATAAGTATATATAATTACTCTTTTATAATCATTAAATGATTGAATATGCTAATTATCAAAAAATGTTTGATTATCTGTACCATCATACAAACTTCATAATCACTGATAAATAAATTTAATAACTCAAAAATCCTGTTGTTGTTGTATATCTATAAGGCATTTTATAGATAGATGATTAAAATCCTAGACGGGCCTCCGTGGCCTAGTGGATAAGAGCGCTGACTCTTAGTCATTAGGTCTCTCACCGCCGTAGGTTCGAGCCTCGCTCGGGCCACGTGTGAGACGCCAAGTTCTGCAACGGAAGGTCTCCGGGTACTCCGGTTTTCGCCCACCTCTGATTAACGATCGGCTCGATATGAGTGAAATAATCTCGAAAGGGCCGTAAAACCAAACCCCCCCCCCAAAAAAACCAAATTAAAATCGTAAAATTTCAGACAGATCCAAACAGCCACTAATTATTTCAGAATATTAAAAAAGAGTAATTTCACATTGCAATAATCCAATATGTAGATGAAATAGCAAACAGTGAAGATCCTGATCAGGATCTGCACTGTTAATTACACTTTGGATCATTGTTGTATATTTGCTACAACTTTCATGTACATAAATTTATTGGATGGAATAGCTAAATAAATAATAGAAAATATTCATTGTTTTAATTCTCAGAATCATATCATTCCTGTTGAAGATAATGGGCAGCAATTAATGGTTTAAGAAGAAATACATAGGTATAATGAAGAATAAAAATTTAAAGTAGAATCACATACATAAACATGATAAAGGTATGGAGAATACTGCAAATATTTGATTTCTTCAAAAACCAGGGAAACTTGAATACCAGAATCCTTAACAAATCCACATTAACCATACATTTAGAAACGGTCTGTTTTAAAATGGTTTTGGATAAAACACGATTCAAAGAAAAAATGTATAGATTATATTCAAAAATGAACATTCTAAATTTATTCTATCAGTCTCCAGGGAACAGAGTGCATGACCGATGTTCACAGTCTCACCTACCATTTGAGTACCATTCCTTTCATTATGATAACACACTTGGCGACATAGTGCATTTTTTACATCTCCAAAATGGCCACATATAATTTCTGATGAAAATCTGTGATATTTTTCTTATAAACGCTCAAAACATAGGTTGTGGGTGCTCATTAGAACCGCCTCAATGAGGCATTGAGGCGGTTCTAAGGAATACCCAGAACCTATGTCTTGGAGCAGAAATAAGAAAAACAATATAAACCACTGTAAACCCTAGTTATCTCTATATGAAGTGGGGCTTAGGGTAGTTTCGTCCACCTATGGAAAAATGAGCTGAAGGGATTTTGTTTGAGGGGGATTTTGTCCTACATGAGTGGAACTGTCCATGTTTATAAACTCTATTGGTCATTTCATCTCAGTGTCGGGGTAAAATTCCCACAAAATTGGAAGCAACATCTCCAAAATGACCTATACAGTGTTGACAGGGACGTTAAATCAGTCTATCTTTACCAAATTTGTTCGGCTGAAATTCAAACACCATGTTGAGCCTCTACTACCCCAAAAATGAAACTCACCTTCCATGCACTTTATTGTAGTAATAGTTGCTGGTGTGGCTAAACAGCTCTTCTAGCTAAACCCTAGGAAAGCAGCTGGACCAGAAAACATCACCCCCTGCATTCTGATAGAACTTCATAATGAAATTCCCCCGATTCTTACAGACATTTTCAATACCGCTTTAGCTGAAGGAACTGAAAAATGCTTATGTTACTCCTGTATATATACAAGAAAGGTCCAAAATCAAAACCTAAAAATTACCGACCAATCTCACTTACCTGCATATGCTGCAAAGTACTTGAACACGTTATTACTTCCAATATTATGTCATACCTAGATCAAAACAATCTCCTCTTTCAAAATCAACATGGATTTGGGAGCAAGGTCAGCTGGGAGACACAATTAATACAGTTCACACGAGATCTCTATGACACTCTGAACCAAGGTGGCCAGACGGATGTCATTGTCATGGACTTCAGCAAGGCCTTCGACAAAATCAACCATCAAAGGCTCTTGTTGAAGCGCCACAGACTTTGTATCAACAGCACTGTAATCACATGGATCAAATCCTTCTCATCACACAGGCCCCAATGTTTGGTTCTCGACAGGGAACAGTCTGATGCCTGTCCAGCACTATCAGGTGTTCTGCAAGGGTCTGTACTTGGACCCTGCCTATTTCTCATGTATATCAATGACATGCCTGAATATATTAACCCTTATCTTGCTGAATATTCATTTAAGCCACACCCATTTCTGTCTATCAACCAATCAAATTACTTTATGTAATTTATAGCTACAAATTCATAAACCGAATGCCAGACAGTGTAGATCCTGATCAGATGGCTTCTTCAGAAGCCATCTGATCTGGATCTACACTGTTTGCAAAGCTAGGGGTTGTCGTGAACAGCAAGATAAGGGTTAAAAGTAACATCAGACTGTTTGCCGACAACACTATCATCTACCTTTAACCTCCATCACAAACCAATCAGACTGCCAAACCCTACAATCAGATCTCTCAAAATTGGAATCTTGGGAAGGTGAATGGCTCTAACCCTTTTTGTACCAAATGGAATCTTCCTCCTTATATATAGAAGGAGTCTATTTCAAAATTTAGGTGTGTCTGGTTGTGGTTTCTTTAAAATTTGTTTGGAAAAAGGCTGAACTTTTTCCAAACAGTGCAGAATGGGGCATCTGATCAGGACCTGCACTGTTTGCCACATTACCCATTTAGGGGTTTCCAGTCTGAAATGGGTTAATAATATGGCCTTCAACCCGAAAAAGTGTGACAACACGACATTGAATAATGCTCCGAAATTCATAAAAAAGAACAAACATAAGGAAAATTGAAGAAACAGCATCTAAAACATAAATGAGGCCCCCTTTTAGAATATTCTGCTTCAGTCTTGGATCCATGGCAAAAGAAGCTTCACCTTTTAGACCACTACCAAGATGATTCAAATTATAGCCCTGGGGCCAATAATGGCTCTCCTCATGGCCCACTTGTTACCCTATGGATCAGGTGAGTGATCCAGGGCCATCATGGCTCTCTTGTTTCTTTTTTTCAGACTAACATAGACAATGGAAGGGCGAGTAATCAGAAAGTTAGATGAGGTGGTTGTTAACAGAATAGCCGCTGGAGAAGTCATACAGAGACCTGCCAATGCGCTGAAGGAGATGATAGAAAACAGGTTTTTAGTTGACTAAAGTTTGCATGTTTTCATATGAAATTTTTCCTTAACCCATTTCATATCGGAAAGCCCTAAATGGGCAGTTGGCAAACAGTGCAGGTACCCTGATTAAGAGCTGCAGAATGCAGCGTCTGATCAGGGCCTACACTGTTTGCAAAAAGTTAAGCTATTTTCCAAATCAGTTTTGAAGAAAACACAACATGTCATCCCAAAATTTGGAAATGTACTCCCGCCATATATAAGGAGGAAGATTCCATTTGATACAAAAAGGGTTAACCCTCACCATGCTGAATATTTCAATATTCTACACTCCCCGATTTTAAGGAATTTGTGTTCAACTTGCATGATTTCAATCTTTTGCCATGGATTCAGAAGCAGATTGAAAAACAGCATAGATCCTGATCAGCTGGCTTCCAAGAAGCCAGATGATTTGGATCTATACTGTTTTCAAAGAAGAATGTATCTGGGTTCAGCATGGTGATGGTTCAGCATGGTGAGGGTCTTGGTTCAGTGTGGTAAGGGTGTGGGTTCAGCATGGTGAGGGTCTTGGTTCAGTGTGGTGAGGGTGTGGGTTTAGCATGGTGAGGGTCTTGGTTCAGTGTGGTGAGGGTGTGGATTCAGCATGTAGAGGGTCTTGGTTCAGTGTGGTGAGGGTGTGGGTTCAGCATGGTGAGGATGTGGGTTCAGCATGTTGAGGGTGTGGGATCAGCATGGTGAGGGTGTGGGTTCAGCATGGTGAGGGTCTTGGTTCAGTGTGATGAGGGTGTGGGTTCAGCATGGTGAGGGTGTGGGTTCAGCATGGTGAGGGTGTGGGTTCAGCATGGTGAGTGTCTTGGTTCAGCATGGTGAGGGTGTTGGTTCAGCATGTTGAGGTTGTGTGTTCAGCATGTTGAGGGTCTTGGTTCAGTGTGGTGAGGGTGTGGGTTCAGCATGGTGAGTGTGTGGGTTCAGTGTAGTGAGGGTGTGGGTTCAGCATGTTGAGGGTGTGGTTCAGTGTGGTGAGGGTGTGGGTTCAGCATGGTGAGGGTCTTGGTTCAGTGTGATGGGGGTGTGGGTTCAGCATGGTGAGGGTGTGAGTTCAGCATGACGAGGGTCTTGGTTCAGCATAGTGAGGGTATTGGTTCAGTGCGGTGAGGTTGTGGGTTCAGCATGGTGAGGGTCTTGGTTCAGTGTGGTGAGGGTGTGGGTTCAGTGTGGCGAGGGTGTGGGTTCAGTGTGGTGAGGGTGTGGGTTCAGCATGGTGAGTGTCTTGGTTCAGCATGTTGTGGGTGTGGGTTCAGCATGGTGAGTGTCTTGGTTCAGCATGGTGAGGGTGTTGGTTCAGCATGTTGAGGGTGTGTGTTCAGCATGTTGAGGGTCTTGGTTCAGTGTGGTGAGGGTGTGGGTTCAGCATGGTGAGTGTGTGGGTTCAGTGTAGTGAGGGTGTGGGTTCAGTGTAGTGAGGGTGTGGGTTCAGCATGTTGAGGGTGTGGTTCAGTGTGGTGAGGGTGTGGGTTCAGCATGGTGAGGGTCTTGGTTCAGTGTGTTGAGGGTTTTGGTTCAGCATGTTGAGAGTGTGGTTTCAGTGTGGTGAGGGTGTGGGTTCAGTGTGGTGAGGGTGTGGGTTCAGCATGGTGAGGGTCTTGGTTCAGTGTGGTGAGGGTGTGGGTTCAGAATGGTGAGTGTCTTGGTTCAGTGTGGTGAGTGTGTGGGTTCAGTGTGGTGTCTTGGTTCAGTGTGGTGAGGGTGTGGGTTCAGCATGGTGAGTGTCTTGGTTCAATGTGGTGAGGATGTGGGTTCAATGTGGTGAGGGTGTGGGTTCAGCATGGTGAGGGTGTGGGTTCAGCATGGCGAGTGTCTTGGTTCAGTGTGATGAGGGTGTGGGTTCAGCATGGTGAGTGTGTGGGTTCAGCTTGTTGAGGGTGTGGGTTCAGTGTGGTGAGGGTGTGGGCTCAGCATGTTGAGTGTCTTGGTTCAGTGTGGTGAGGGTGTGGGTTCAGCATGGTGAGTGTGTGGGTTCAGCATGTTGAGGGTGTGGGTTCAGTGTGGTGAGTGTGTGGGTTCAGCATGATGTGTGGGTTCAGTGTGGTGAGGGTCTTGGTTCAGTGTGGTAAGGGTGTGGGTTCAGCATGGTGAGGGTGTGGGTTCAGTGTGGTGAGGGTCTTGGTTCAGTGTGTTGAGGGTGTGGGTTCAGCATGGTGAGTGTCTTGGTTCAGTGTGGTGAGGGTGTGGGTTCAGCATGGTGAGGGTGTGGGTTCAGCATGTTGAGTGTGTGGGTTCAGCATGGTGAGGGTCTTGGTTCAGTATGTAGGGGGTGTGGGTTCAGTGTGGTGAGGGTGTGGGTTCAGCATGGTGAGGGTCTTGGTTCAGTGTGATGGGGGTGTGGGTTCAGCATGGTGAGGGTGTGAGTTCAGCATGACGAGGGTCTTGGTTCAGCATAGTGAGGGTATTGGTTCAGTGCGGTGAGGTTGTGGGTTCAGCATGGTGAGGGTCTTGGTTCAGTGTGGTGAGGGTGTGGGTTCAGTGTGGCGAGGGTGTGGGTTCAGTGTGGTGAGGGTGTGGGTTCAGCATGGTGAGTGTCTTGGTTCAGCATGTTGTGGGTGTGGGTTCAGCATGGTGAGTGTCTTGGTTCAGCATGGTGAGGGTGTTGGTTCAGCATGTTGAGGGTGTGTGTTCAGCATGTTGAGGGTCTTGGTTCAGTGTGGTGAGGGTGTGGGTTCAGCATGGTGAGTGTGTGGGTTCAGTGTAGTGAGGGTGTGGGTTCAGTGTAGTGAGGGTGTGGGTTCAGCATGTTGAGGGTGTGGTTCAGTGTGGTGAGGGTGTGGGTTCAGCATGGTGAGGGTCTTGGTTCAGTGTGTTGAGGGTTTTGGTTCAGCATGTTGAGAGTGTGGTTTCAGTGTGGTGAGGGTGTGGGTTCAGTGTGGTGAGGGTGTGGGTTCAGCATGGTGAGGGTCTTGGTTCAGTGTGGTGAGGGTGTGGGTTCAGAATGGTGAGTGTCTTGGTTCAGTGTGGTGAGTGTGTGGGTTCAGTGTGGTGTCTTGGTTCAGTGTGGTGAGGGTGTGGGTTCAGCATGGTGAGTGTCTTGGTTCAATGTGGTGAGGATGTGGGTTCAATGTGGTGAGGGTGTGGGTTCAGCATGGTGAGGGTGTGGGTTCAGCATGGCGAGTGTCTTGGTTCAGTGTGATGAGGGTGTGGGTTCAGCATGGTGAGTGTGTGGGTTCAGCTTGTTGAGGGTGTGGGTTCAGTGTGGTGAGGGTGTGGGTTCAGCATGGTGAGTGTCTTGGTTCAGTGTGGTGAGGGTGTGGGTTCAGCATGGTGAGTGTGTGGGTTCAGCATGTTGAGGGTGTGGGTTCAGTGTGGTGAGTGTGTGGGTTCAGCATGATGTGTGGGTTCAGTGTGGTGAGGGTCTTGGTTCAGTGTGGTAAGGGTGTGGGTTCAGCATGGTGAGGGTGTGGGTTCAGTGTGGTGAGGGTCTTGGTTCAGTGTGTTGAGGGTGTGGGTTCAGCATGGTGAGTGTCTTGGTTCAGTGTGGTGAGGGTGTGGGTTCAGCATGGTGAGGGTGTGGGTTCAGCATGTTGAGTGTGTGGGTTCAGCATGGTGAGGGTCTTGGTTCAGTATGTAGGGGGTGTGGGTTCAGCATGGTGAGGTTCTTGGTTCAGTGTGGTGAGGGTGTGGGTTCAGCATGGTGAGTGTGTGGGTTCAGTGTGGTGAGGGTGTGGGTTCAGCATGATGAGTGTGTTGGTTCAGCATGGTGAGGGTGTGGGTTCAGCCTAGGTTTTACACAGACTAATATAGGGAGTCCCTTTAAAACTATTCTTGTCTGAAATCAAAAGGCCTAGATCTTTGATATTTGGTATGAAGCTTCATCTGGTAGACCTCTTCCCAGATTGTTCAAATTATAGCCAAGGGGCCTTTTTTACATAGGCTTATATAGGGAAAACCGTTAAGAATATTTTTATCTGAAACCAGAAGGCACATGCCTTCGATATTTGGTATTAAGCTTCATTTAGTAGACCTCTAAAAAGATTGTTCAAATTATAGACCTGGGGCAAACATTGCCCTGAACCGGGACCCACATATACATCTCTTAGCTCAGTTGAGTGATATAGGACCATCATGGTCCTCTTGTTCTTATTCCTGCTCCAAGACATAGGTTGTGGGTACTTGTTAGAACGGCCTCAGTGAGCACGCACAAAATTACCTATGATTGCAGCATTAAAAAGGAAAAAAATCACGGATTTTCATGAGAAAATAGCCATTTTGGAGATGTGTGTTATCATAATGGATCAAAATTTTTTGAACACCTTAATCAATGGCATTGCTAGTTTTGAACAACGGGATATGGTGTTAGTAAGAGCTGATTTTCTTTTTTCTTCATTTTAACATACTAAATTTGTGTACTCATTAGAACACTTTGGTTTTGGCTTATACTGTGTTACAAGTATTCTCAAAATTTGTTATTATACCTGCTTTTTCGAAGAAAAATTGGGTATATTGTTTTCATACCACAGTTCACTCTGGCGTCAGTCCGTCTGTCCGTCCGTCTGTCTGTTCGCACCAACGAAAAGTCATTTAGGGAGCAAAAAATTTGGACAGTTTGACACTTAGGTATATATTCTTGACTCCAAATGGACTTTATTCCGTATTTTTGGTACTTAAGTGGCAAAAATTCGCTCTTAGGTGGCTTGCCGCTTAAGAGAATTTGCCGCTTAAGTAGTCAATATGCCGACGCCTAGCCACTTAAGTATCCATTCGTAGAGACGTCCATCTGTCCGTCCATCCGCACTAACAAAACGACATTTAGGGGGCAAAAAATTTGGACAGTTTGACACTTAAGTATATATTCGTGAGTCCATATGCCGACGCCTAGCCACTTAAGTATCCATTCGTGAGAACGTCCATCTGTCCGTCCGTCACGTTTCTTGTGATTGGATCTCCTCTGCAACCACTGAAGTTACACTTTTGAAACTTTGCATGTGGATAGTACATGGAATGTAGATGGCAGTGGGCAACTTTTTTGTGACCTTGACCTCAACATGACCCCAAGGTCAGAGGTAAAAAAATATGATTTGCCATATCTCCTAAACTATTGGAGTTACACTTCTGAAACTTTGCTTATTGGATGGCCCTTGGAATATAGAATATGTTGGGCTACTTTTGGTGTGACCTCGACTCCAAGGTCAAAGGTCAAAAAGTATGACTTTGCCATATCTTCTAAACTATTGGAGTTACACTTCTGAAACTTGGTTATTGGATGGCTGTTGGAACATACAATGCATTGGGATACTTTAGGTGGACCTCAACATAACCCCAAGGTCAAATGTCAAAAAGTATGACTTTGCCATATCTTCTAAACTATAAGAGTTACACTTCTGAAACTTTGCTTATCAGTTAGAATGTTCTTTGCAACTTTTTTTAACTTACATGTAGTTTTGGCTGGCTAATACATAGTCATTAGTGTTATTAATAGAAAAAGCGGGTATTTGCGATGGTATACCATCGACTGCAGATCTAGTTTTACAAGAAATAAGGAAAACCATCCCAAAATTATCCTTGTTACCGTATTTACCATAAATTTTCTGATACCTCAACTCCTTACCATAAGGTTTGAACAAGTACAATTTCCTCATTGTGATAACACACCCGTGTGACATATAGAGGATCTTACATGAGTGCTCATGTATTATTGAATGTATTAAACGAGTTGAGGAAAAGGGATAAAATGCGAGGAATTCAATAATTCAATAATACATGAGCACGAATGCAAGATTCTATTTATCATATGACATTTAAAACGCATTTTATTAACGATTATTTAACAAAACTGTCAATAATCCGCCATTAGTAAACGCGACGTTGTTATGGACGTCATACATGTAATGTAACGGGGCGTATTTTACTAATTTGCATATTTAATCCACTAGTGGATTATTGAATTTATTACATGGCGTTATTACGCTCTCAGACGCGACGTCATATGAGAAAATGCATTCTTTCATATCTCCAAAATGGTTACTTTTCTGATGAAATTTTGTGATATTTTCCTTATTTAGACTTCAAACATAGGTTGTGGGTGTAGCCGGCTTCGGTAGCTCAGTCGGATGCGCGTCTGACTGATGATCAGGAGGACGCGGGTTCGATACCTGCCAGGGTCGTCAACATTCTTTCGTGGTGATTGATCATGAAATCTTTTCTGCGGTCATTCTCTCCCTTCTGCTGATTCAAGAAGGGCAGTTGTAGTATCTGGCGAAAGAATGTGCACTGTACTGGTAACAGTTAACCACTTACGTATAAGCCTGCCCAGAAAAAGTGTGGATAGATAAACTGAGCGTCTCAAAAATGACCTAAAATAGTGTTGACTGGGCCATTAAACTCCAATACAAACAAACAAAGGTTGTGGGTGCTCATTAGAATTGCCTCATTGAGGCAGTTCTAACAAGTACCCACAACCTTAGTCCTATGTCTTGGAGCTGAAATAAAGAAAATGTATACCCTGTACACCCCACTTTTCTTTATATAAAGTTGATGAGGTGTGTCATATGAGTGTGCGGTGTCTCGGAAGGGTCCACACTATTTGCAACTCATTCAGCTATTTTTAGACAAATCATTGGGTAGTAAATTGTACCTGTTCAAATTTTGGAACAAATCTAGTAAGTGTTCGAATATTTAAGAAAAATTCAGTATTTGAGCAGGTCTGTTTGTGGAAGACATGTCCGTGAAATGAACACCCCCCTAAACCCCACAATATGTAGAGAAAACTGGGGTTTATGGGTGTACATTATTTTTCTTATTTCTCCTCCAAGACACAGGTTGTGGGTATTTTTTTCTTACTATTCCAGTTTAGATGCCAAGTCTACCAACATTACAGTGACAGTTAAACAGGGTGGTCTGAAGTTGCTACAGATACAGGATAATGGATCAGGGATCAGGGTAATGTTTAAATTTCTTACATGCTTTTCAATGATTAATTGAGATTTCTGGGTGAAATCTAAATTGATATTTTCACTGTTTCAAACAGTGAAAATACAATTATTATTTTTCACTGTTTGTGAATTCAATGTATCCTTAAAAAATAACATATATTCTCTGTTTGTGAAAAGTCAATTTGCTAAATGTTATTAATGTGTGACAGAAATTATGTCACACGTTTTCATGTCATTCCGACCTTGATGACATCACTTTTTTGCACCTACGCAACGTAAACTAGAGAAAGCGACCAGTGGGTCACAAAGAACCCCGGCCAGCGCCACCCTCTAATATATCTTTAGAGCTTAATTGTATGTAATATGGAAGCTGTAAGAATCTATAAATGTGCTTGTAAATGCTGGACCAAAGATAAAATTTCTATATGGACCAAGGGATTGAGGGCATCAAAGTTACTGAAGGGGTGGGGGCATCAATGTTACTGAAGCAGCAGAAGCAATGAAATATTTGGACTGGTATGCAAGATCGATGCAAGTATCAATTGGATTTGTCTTTGAGGTTTGGACATACAGGGATCTATAAACTTTGTCATAAAACTTCAACCAAATGTAAAATTTCTAAGTCTGTGACCTTGACCGCAAGGTCACTGTGGGGGTTGGGACATGCATCAATGAAATCTTTAGACCAGTATGTAACTTCAGTGTAAGTATCAACTAAATCTATCAAAGGGTTCAGAAGATACAATCTCTTAGAAACTTTGACGTAAAACTTTAACCAAACATAAAATTTCTAAGTCTGTGACCTTGACCCCAAGGTCACTGTGGGAGGTGGGACATGCATCAATGAAATCGTTGGACCAGTATGTAACTTCAGTATAAGTATCAACTAAATCTATCAAAGGTTTCAGAAGATACAATCTCTTAGAAACTTTGACGTAAATATTTAACCAAAATGTTCACAGACGGACGGATCGATGGACGGACGTTCTCACAAATGGATACTTAAGTGGCTAGGCGTCGGCATATTGACTACTTAAGCGGCAAATTCTCGTAAGCGGCAAGCCACCTAAGAGACAAATTTTGCCACTTAAGAACCAAAATAACGGAATAAAGTCCATTTGGACTCACGAATATATACTTAAGTGTCAAACTGTCCAAATTTTTTGCCTCCTAAATGTCGTTTTGTTGGTGCGGACAGACAATGACGGAGAGACGGATGGACGAATGGACGAACGGCAGGACAAAAACTATATACCACCATAGCATACGAACATAGCATACTTCGTATGCCGGGGGTATAATAATGCATGTGACACCAAAAAAGCTTAATAGCAAGTGCGAACATTATTTGAATGCAAATTTCAAGTAAACCATTTGATAAAGTTACATTCCAAGCTGTTTTCCAGGTGAGAACTTTCAGTTTACACCCAATATTATACCCAGTTAACACGCTGAACACCTCTTAATTGCTGCAAAATCTCCCTGGAAAAAGTTTGTTCTCTGCAATGATGGCTGATGCTTTGAAATTGCATTACAAAATACAATTTAAAGCATGAAAGAAACAGAAAATTTGATTTTTGTGTAAGATTTGCCACTACTGAAAATACTTATTTCGGTGTTCCTTCAGTGAAATAAAAATTGATCATACACTGAAAAAATCAAATATCCTCTGTATCTGAATCAGACGTATGCTTGAAATATCATCAGAATGGAGGTTTTGTTTTTTGTTTGATTTGAGGTTTAACGTTCCTGTTACCACAATTTAGGTCATTTTGGAGAAGTTGCTTCCAATTTTGTGGGAATTTTACCTGCCACTGAGATGTCTTGTGTATTTGTCTTGTGTTGTTTGTTGAATCTTCTATGTCCCGTAGACTTTTTATCCCCCTCATTTTCTGTTTAACTGATGAAATGACATCTCAATCCCTGCTGCCCAATGAAACCAATAGGGTTTATATGCATGGATGGTCCGACTCGTAGCACTTTGCCTGGGCAGGCTTAGACCTTCTAAGCCATTTACTAGTACACATGCGGTTGGTTTAACCTCTTCATGGAAGCATCATGGTCCCAAAGGTGTTTGCATTTCATTCAAACTGTATATTACAAAGGGTTCACTGATTTTTGCCCCTGCCCACCTGGGCTTGAACAAATAGATGGGCTGCATGTTGCTTCCATGCACAGCTGAAACTGACCGCACAGGTGTACTGGTAAACTGCTTAGAGGATCTAAGCCTGCCCAGGCAAAGTGGTGCGAGTCGGAGCGTCCATGCTTATAAACCCTATTGGTTTCATTGGGCAACAGGGCTTGAGATGACATTTCATCTCAATGTCAGGTAAAAGTCCCACTAAATTGGACGCAAAGTCTCCAAAATGACCTATACAGTGTTGACAGGGACGTTAAGTCTCAAATTAAACAAAAACTGATTTCGGCAAATATTGTTCAGAGTTGCGATCTCGAAGGACATGAGCTAGCTCCTGTCCTTTGATATCCTAACTCAGGAAAGTATTCACTCGGAGTTGTGATATCGAAGGACACAAGCTAGCTCATGTCCTTCGATATCCCAACTCAGGACATATTCACTCCTGAGTCATGATAGCAAAGGACATGAGCTAGCTCATGTCCTTTGATATCCCAACTCAGACCAGTATTCACTCTGGAGTTGTGAAGGGCAGCATGAACTAGGTCCCGTCCTTCGATATTCCAACTCAGGACAGTATTCACTCTGGTGTTAGCCCATGTCCTTTGATATCCCAACTCAAGACAATATTCACTCAGAGTTATGATATTGAAGGGCACAAGCTAGCTCATGTCCTTTGATATCCCAATGCAGGAAAGTATTCACTCCAGAGTTGAGATATTGAAAGGCATGAGTTAGGTCCTGTCCTCCGATATCCAAACTACAGTATTCACTCGTGAGTTGTGATATCAAAGGGTACAAGCTAGCTCATGTCCTTTACTCAGGACAGTATTCACTCTGGAATTGTGTTATCAAAGGGTACCAGCTAGCTCATGTCCTTTACTCAGGACAGTATTCACTCTGGAGTTGTGATATCAAAGGGTACAAGCTAGCTCATGTCCTTTACTCAGGACAGTATTCACTCTCGAGTTGTGATATAAAGGGGTACAAGCTAGCTCATGTCCTTTACTCAGGACAGTATTCACTCTGGAGTTGTGATATCGAAGGGCACAAGCTAGCTCATGTCCTTTGATATCCCAACTCAGGTCAGTATTCACTCCAGAGTTGAGATATCAAAGGGCATGAGTTAGGTCCTGTCCTTCGATATCCCTTAGGTCCTGTCCTTCGATATCCCAATCATGACAGTATTCAATCTGGAGTTGTGATATTGATGTGCACATGCTAGCCCATGTCCTTTGATATCCCAACTCAAGACAGTATTCACTCAGAGTTACGATATTGAAGAGCACAAGCTAGCTCATGTCCTTTGATATCCCAACTCAGGGCAGTATTCACTCCAGAGTTGAGATATTGAAGGGTGTGTTAGAAGCTAGCTCATGTCCTTTACTCAGGACAGTATTCACTCTGGAGTTGTGATATCGAAGGGCACAAGCTAGGTCATGTCCTTTGATATCCAACTCAGGACAGTATTCAGTCTGGAGTTGTGATATCGAAGGGCACAAGCTAGCTCATTTCCTTTGATATCCCAACTCAGTACAGTATTCATCCAGAGTTGAGATGTCAAAGGGCATGAGTTAGGTCCTGTCCTTCGATATCCCAAGTAAGGACAGTATTCACTCAGAGAAGTGATATCGAAGGGCAGCAAGAACTAGGTCCTGTCCTTTGATATCCCAACTCAGGACAGTATTCACTCTTGAATTGAGATATCGAAGGGCAGCATGAGCTAGGTCCTGTCCTTCGATATCCCAACTCAGGACAAAATTCACTCTGGAGTTGTGATATCGAAGGGCACAAGCTAGCTCATGCCCTTTGATACCCCAACTCAGGACAGTATTCACTCTGGAGTTGTGATATCGAAGGGCAGCATAACCTAGGTCCTGTCCTTAGATATCCCAACACAGGACAGTATTCACTCTGGAGTAGTGATATCGAAGGGCACAAGCTAGCACATGTCCTTTGATACCCAAACACAGGACATTATTCACTCTGGAGTTGTGATATTGAAGGGCATGAGCTACGTCCTGTCCTTTGATATCCCAACTTGGGACAGTATTCACTCCAGAGTTGCGATATCGAAGGACATGAGGTAGGTCCTGTCCTTAGATATCCCAACTCAGGACAGTATTCACTCTGAAGTTGTGATATCGAAGGGCACAAGCTAGCTCATGTCCTTTGATACCCAAACACAGGACAGTATTCACTCTGGAGTTGTGATATCGAAGGGCATGAGCTAGGTCCTGTCCTTTGATATCCCAACTCAGGACAGTATTCACTCCAGAGTTGTGATATGAAAGGGCATGAGTTTGGTCCTGTCCTTCGATATCCCAACTCAGGACAGTATTCACCCTGGAGTTGTGATATCAAAGGGCATGAGCTAGGTCCTGTCCTTTGATATCCCAACTCCAGACAGTATTCACTCTGGAGTTGAGATATCGAAGGGCATGAGCTAGGTCCTGTCCTTAGATATCCCAACTCAGGACAGTAATCACTCAGAGTTGTGATATCCAGGACACAAGTTAGCTCATGTCCTTTGATATCCCAAATGGGGATAGTAAAACTAGTTGTGAGTGAGTGAGTGTTTGAGTTTTACGTCCCACCAACAGCTAAGGTCAAACGGAGACGGGACCTCGGCTTAAAGACTCGTCCGAAAGTCTGGAGAAGCCCGGGATCGATCCTGCGACCCCTGGTTTACAAGGTGAGTATCGTAACCACTGCACCACGGAGGCTTCTAAAACTAGTTGTGATATCCAAGGACACAAGCTAGCTCATGTCCTTCGATATCCCGATTCAGGACAATATTCACCAGTTAACCAGTATGAGTGCGGTAACCCCATTACACTAAATATTGCTAGTGGTTTTATTGATAGATATTTCAATTCATCATTGTATACTAGAAAAAATCCCGCACAAGCGCGGGTATACTTGATGCCAAGTTTATATAGCAAACAATACTTTAGTGGTTTAAAATTGTGAGGTGGTGATATCAGGATATTCATTTTGAAGTTTACGGACATCAAGATAACACCCCTATGTAATGAATACTCCTGCAAACCCCACTTTAAATAGGAAAAAGTGGGGTTTGCAGGGGTATTCATTATTTCCTCATATCTGCTCTAAAACATAGATTGTGGGTATTCGTTAGAAGCGCCTCATCGAGGCGGTTCTAACGTGTACCCAAAATCAATGTTTTAAGCAGAAATAATGAAAATCTCTTTTCTTCCTCTGAAAATTTTCATTTTTTTCTGGCGAAATTTTTTAGAAGCCATGTTTTCTGACCACGTGCTTGATTTGCTTGGTTGAGTTCGACTACTTGATAAAAGTCATTCAGGAAGGAACAAAATTCCAGTCGTTTTATCAGTTCTGTGATTGTGTAGCAGCAGCAACAAATATTTTACCAATTTCAGATGCGAGCACCTTTGAATTCATGTTTTGTACCTGTACCTGTTTTGTGAAGGTATCAGTAGTGAATTTGGTCCAATAATCGAAACGTACTTCAAAAAATGTCTGAAACACCCCAATGGCGAAACATTTCGACATCGCATATTAGCGCTCTAAGACCAATCGAAGTACCAATCAAAGTCGCTACGATGTAAGCGCTTGTTGACAAAAAACGACCAATCGCTGCATGTTTTCTGAGAAAATGGTTGGGAGAATTTTAAATAATAATTGAAGGATAATTTTTGTCAATTCTCCATAAAAACCTATGTTGTGGGTAGTCAATATAATCCCCTCGTCGAGGTGGTTTTAATGAATACCAACAACAGGTATATGTGGAGAAATAAGGAAAATTAACCTTCAATTATCACTAATTCTAATGCACTTACGTATGTAACACGACGTCTGATTGGATAACGTCAAAAATTTGCGACAGTATATTCTGCGATATACTGTCGGAAACCTGACGTCATCACGTAACATCGCTTTTCATTGGCTGGCATTTGGTTTTACGCAGCACACTGCGCTTGCCGCCTTGTGCGAAATAGTACAGTTGTTAGCTTAACAACCAAAAAAGTGCATTAGAATGGGGATAACTGTATTGAAAATTGTCATTTGGGGAGGTAAATCGTCGGTTTTACGGTCGCAAGTTACGTTTTACGGCTCTGCTAGCGCGTCGCCGTAAAACGAAATTTCCGACCGTAAAACCTCCGATTTACCTCCCCAAATGACAATTTTCAGTACAGTTATCCCCTAAATACCTACCTTATCTATTGCTATGTCAGATGGCTACAAAATTTTAGCCAAGTCCAACCTCATGATTATGTTGAATTTTATTTCTTGTAGAAAGCTGATATGGACATAGTATGTGAGAGATTCACTACAAGTAAACTTAATAAGTTTGAGGATCTGAACACCATAGCAACGTACGGTTTCCGTGGTGAGGCCTTAGCCAGTATTAGCCATGTTGCTCATGTTACCATAACAACCAGGACAGCTGATTCAAAATGTGCTTACAGGTTTGTACATGTAACCCTTATCCTGCTGATCTTGACATGCCCAGCCTTTGCAAACATTGTAGATCCAGATCAGATGGCTTCTGTCATCTGATCAGGATCTACACTGTTTGACATTCTTTTTGTGAATTTGTAGGAATAAATTACATCAAATAATCTGATTGGTTTAAAATTAGATATGGGTCACTGTGTAATTCATTTTGCAAATTGATCAATTACGTTATACCAAGTAATTTGATTGGTGGATAGTCAGAAATAAGTGTGTGTAAATTAATTCATTCAGCAGGTTAAGAATGAATCATCATGTAAACAAGACCATGTAATGAACATGCTTGTAAATGCCACTTTATATGGGCAAAAGTTTTGTTTATAAGGATTAACATTATTTTCTTATGGCTAATTAAGTAATCAGATCAGCTCTAGCTGTGATGTACACGCTTGTGATTTGATCTACTTTGCAACTGACCTCCAACTGACTTTGAACCAATCAGATTACTTGATGTGATTTATTACTCAACTATTCAGAAACTAGAACTAATCTGAGTCTAGCACACTGGAAATCAGCAATAATGTTGTTGTTTGCTTCAAATTCTCCCAACCTTTTGCTGTTGTTAGAAGAAATCCCGCCAAAATTATTGACTGTAACACATTTAAGTCCTTTTCCAACGTTTTCGAAGCAAAAAATGACGTTACATTGTCTAACATCAAATAATGTAGGAGTGACATCATAAAATGGCGGCCATTTGCATCATGCTCTTCTTCCTTGTGATTTATTGCAGAACAATTCACAGTTCCTTTGCATCGCATATATAGGCATGCTGTGTTAGAACCCAAAACAAAGATGTTGCTGATTAGTAAGTAAGTAAGTAAAGTAAGTAAGTAAGTAAAGTCTTTATTTAAAGAGGGTTACACGTTTAGCAAGAAGCTAATCTTCCATGTGGCCCTCAAATCCATTTACACTATTTACAAAGCATATATACATTAAAACACAGATAAAATGCAAACAAACACATATCAGCAGAATACATGTAATGATAACAAACCAAACAAATAAATTTAACCCATTTTGTACTGAAAGGAATCTCTCAACTCACTCAAAGGAGTTTAGGGTACCGGGCTAAGTAGAATTTGGATGTTCATATAAAATTGGATGATCTTTCTGCAAACAGTAAAGACCCTGATCAGGTGTTGCGTTTTGTGTTTTGCAGCATCTGATCTGGGCCTGCACCATGTGCAAGTGACCTGTTTTGGTGTTTCTCTGCAAAAATGGGTTAAATCAGTAAAACAAAGTCTAAACTGGAATGAAAATATTTACAAAAAAAAAAAAAAAAAAATGACAGAGCTCATCTGGTGATACCAGTTTCTTTTAGACCGTTTTATTCACCATTCAACCATTTAACACATCTTTTATGGAAACAGTCTATCGACTGAGAGTTCTTGATGCTATCAGGTAAGGAGTTCCATATGAGGCATCCAGAGTATCTCATGGATTTTTTGAACAAAACTTTATTTGGCTTAGGTGGGACAAAACAGCCTGAACTTGCTGATCTGAGAGCTTGTATGGTTTCATTAACTTGTCTAAGTTGAAAGTTATCTGCAATGACGAGAGGGGCCGAGCCATTATAGATCTTGAACATTAATTTTGCTTTTTGAAAGAATATTCTATAAATATTCTATCAAAAATAGACATAATTCCCAAAGTATTCATAGCTTCATTAGTATTTTCTACATTATAGTCTAATATGACACGACAAGCACGTTTTTGTAGCCTAAAAATTTTATTTTTATTGTTTTCTGATGTATTACCCCAAATGATATTACAGAAATCAATGTGTGGCTGGATATAAGATCTGTAATACTGTACTCTGTGTGAAAGAGACAGAAAGTGCTTAATTTTTGACAGAAGCCAAATGCTTGAATTTATTTTCTTAGAAAGGTATTTAACATGCTCTCCCCAAGATAAGTTATGATCAATAAAGACACCCAAGGCTTTTTCATGACTCACATTACCTATAGATTCATTTTTGTAATGAAGGTTCAAGTCTTGATTTTCCATTCTTTGTCTTTTCTGAGATGTTGTAATCAGCATTAATTTAGTTTTTTCTGTATTTATTACCATTCAATTACATTTACACCAGCTGCTCAGTTTGTTTAAAGCTTCATTAAAGTTCAGCTCAATATCGGCTGTACTGCCTTGAATGTCAAACAGGGTTGTATCATCGGCATATAGCTCTGTATGTATATCGTCAGTATATAATGGCAGGTCATTAATGAACAGGAGGAATAAAAGTGGTCCTAAAATGGAACCTTGAGGGACACCACATGATGTAGGCCTTGTGTCTGACTTCACATTACCCATTGAAACAAGCTGTTGTCTTTTTGTTAAGTATGTTTTAAACCACACAGACGTTTCTTCCGACATTCCATACAGTTTAAGTTTGGACAATAAAATTTCATGATCAACTAAATCAAATGCTTTTTTAAAATCTATCAATAAAACCCCTATGATTTTATTATTATCAAGTGCCTCAAGCCACGAATCGACCATGCTTAAGAGGGCAGTTTCACAGGAATGGTTTGTCTAAATCCAGACTGAGTTTTATGAAGCAACTCATGCATGTTAAGATGATGCATTAAGGTGTCATGGACATGTTTTTCAAGGATTTTTGACAGAGTCTGAAGAATTGAAATTGGACGGTAGTTGTTTATTTCTTCACAAGAGCCCTTTTTAAATAAGGGTGTTACTTTCCCTTCTTTCCACTTTTCTGGAAATGTAGAAGTTCTGACACTCTGGTTGCATATGTAAGTTATTTGATCTGCTATGTATGGTGCTGAAAATTTTAGTAGTCTTGGGCCTATGCTGTCAGTTCCTGTTGCCTAACTGACATCCAAATTCTGAAGAAATTTTAATACTTGATCGGTCTTAATAGGTGGAATACTGAATTTAGATTCTGGTGCAAGTTTTGAATTACAGAAGTTTCTTAGTTTCTCATTGCTGGAATTTTCTAGTGGTTCCTTTATTTTTGAAGCTACTGTAACAAAAAATTCATTGAAAGTATTTGCAACCTTAATTGGCTCTTCTATATACAAATCTCCACTCTTAATTGGACCACAATTTATTTGTTCCTGCTGACCTTTACCAGCCCCGACTTCACGAAATAATTTAAAGATACTTCCAGGTTTCTGCTTATTTTGATCTATAAAAATTTCGTACTTTTCCTTTTTGGATTGCCTTATCATATTGGTTACTTTATTTCTCCAGGTCTTATATTCATCTTCATGGCCTAATCCTTTATGTCTGTCCCTTATTTTTATGGCATCCAATATTTCAGGTGTTAGCCACTTAGGTTGGGTCTTGTGCTTAACCCGATGTTGCCGTAAAGGTACATTACAATCAACTACTTCAAGGAAAAGGTCTGTCCAAGCATTTAATATATCATCAGGGTGTTCAAAAATTTTTATGATATCCCATGGAACTGATTGAAGCTCACTGATAAATTTATTTTCGTCAAAGTTCTTAAAGGATCTATATGTTATACTATGATGTTTTGTCTTAGGTAAAGAAGAGTTCATTTTTCGTGTGAAAAATATGGGAAAATGGTCACTTAATCCTATTTTCGGGACATGGGTACATGTTACATTTTCTTTGAAATTACAGTAAATATGATCAAGTAGTGTTTCTGAACTGTTAGTTATACGTGTAGCTTCAGTGATAACTTGAGTTAGGCCAAAGGACTCTGTATAATCTAGCCATGATGCCTTAACTTGCTGTGTTAGTAAATCCCTATTAAAGTCCCCTAAAATGTACATTTCTAGTTCTTGTTCCAGTGCTTTATCAAGACTTTCTTCAAAAATGTCATTCCATTGCACAGGTGAATTTGGAGGTCGATACAAATGGGCAACCAAGAAAGATTTACTGTTGACTGGTTTAATTTCAATCCAAATGCACTCAAGCATGTCAATTTCTAAATCAGATCTTCTTAAACATGAGACCCCATTTTTTACATACACTAAGAGACCACCACCATTGGAATTTCGATCTTTCCTAAAAGGTTTTTGATACCCATTTATTTCAAATACTGAATCAGCATGATGAGCACTTAATTTGGTTTCACTTAAACCAAGCATATGTATTTGATTAGAGTGGGACTGTAACATGATTTTTATTTGATCTATCTTATTGCCAAGACCCTGAATATTAATGTGGCCGATCCGTAGACCTTTACCTTTCAGACCAAGATTTGTTGTATCAAAGGAGTTCTCTGTAAGTGTTGTGTCACATACAGAACTACCGGTACATTCACTGTCAATAACATGTGACCCCATGGGAGAATTAGCTGAAACATCTGATACATTCAAAACATTGTGACACTGAAAATCTGAAATATTCTGTGTAACATCAGTCAATGTTGAAAAGTCATGAATCGGAAAGTCATTTTTGCATTTGTCATTTCGATTTGTGTCTAAATTTGCACCAAAATGAGACAGTGAGCTGGTGTAACAATTCTCACCCAGGTCTGACAAGCTGTATGTATTGTCATTCTGTACTTCACTTTGGACAGCAGTCTGATCAGTGTCGCAAACACATAAACTAAAATTACAGTTAGCACATGCATCTTGAAATACATAAAATCTATTTACAATAGGTACTTCAAACTTTTGTAGATATTTCTTACATATGGCATCATAGCCCAGTTCCTATGTTTTCACACCGTTTCGTTTTATGCCCATAAAAACCACAATCATGACACTGAATCTGTTCTCCATGCCTACATTGTCTGGTGGAATGGTTTGTTTCTCCACATTTGTTACACAAAACAGTTTGTTGATGTTGAGGCGATGTTCTCCTGTTTGTCCTTGATATTTCTGTAGGATTCCTCCTGTGGTGAGATGAATGCCTTCTTCGGTCTTGTTGTCTGTTGTATGTGCAGTGCTCGAAATTCTGTACAATTTCTACATGACTGTTCAAAGTTCCTAACAGTCGTTTTATACCGGAATGTGATAGATGAATCGATTCCCAGGAGTAGTATCTGTCTATTATCTTACCCTGATTGTTATGGAATGCATGATCCATATCAACTAGCTGCATATTATAATGATTAGAGAGTCTTTGAATTATGTTGTTGATTTCTACTGTATCTGCATCTCCTCTCGGACAGCAGTTTGCTAAAAGAATTTTGCACGAACTGTTCTTTTGGATGATGTGCTCTAACAGCTGGTCGTATTTTTCTTCAAAATATTCCATGTCTGTACTGCGTGAGGCATTGTTTCCACCAACATAGATTATAACATGTGAGAACTTGTTTAAGTCAAACAGTCTTACATTTCTTAAAACTATCGACAGTTGCCCCAGATATACCAACTCTATGGACGTTTTCTTTCTTTCCTTTGGGATTCACACCTGCAATGATTGAATCACCAATCTAGAATACCTGCTGTGGCTCCTGTGCTGCCACAGACTGTCTCCGCTTTGGTTCAGGTACTGTTGGTCCACTAGGTGCTGGTTGCTGTTTTGTTGTACGTTCTGGAGCTGCGAAATGAGTAGGGGCATTTTGTTTTCTGGGCTTGGGTCTTGAACGGCCTTCACAAACTGGTAGATCTCTTGCAGATCTGGGAGTTGATGTTAATATTGTATTGGAACTGCCAGCACATGTAGCCTGTATATTTGTCGGGCCATTCTGCCCCTTTTCTGCTGTTGGTTTTTCCTGATTAAGATTACTGGACATTTTATCACTTTGGGAGGTCTGATTCAGTGTTTTATTAACAGAATCTTCTGAAAAATGAGCTGCTTGTAGGACCAACCTATTTACCTGGGCAGTCAGAGTTACCAGTTGTCCCTGTAGACCATGAATCATGTCCATCAATACTGATATATTTTTCATCAGAGGAGAGTCTTCATTCATCTGCACAAAAAGTCCCAGTATTGCTGAAAGATCCCCCTTTTTGATGTGTACAGAGCTGTTGATTTGAGAGTCTTCATAAAGACTTGTGTCCAGGACAACTTTAGTTTCATCTACAAAGCTGTGAAACATGTTGACCGTCAACTTTTTAAAGTTCCGTTCTCTCCAATCTTTCTGACCTGGCCCACTTAAGGTTATTATCATGTCAGCTTTGTCCACATCAAGATTACATCTTTTTCCATTGATATGCGTCTTTATGGAGAATTTATTGTCATTGTTTGCAGGAAATATAAACTCTTTCTCAAGTGCTGTGATAATACTACTAAATAGTGGTCTTGTATAAAAGAAAATACTTGTAGTATCTTTCTCTGATATTACATGATAAAATATACTGTCAAATGGATCATTTATTTCACTTGAGGCGTTTACACTGGCTGTAGAAAAATCTCTTTGGCTGTCTTTGGAAATAATTGTACTTGTCACACTCTGATCGTCTGTAGAATTACAGTGATCTGTTAATGGGCATTGTGGCATAGGAAGGAATAGTCCTGACTGTTGAGTAAAAGATAATTCACTTTCACTTTCACTGATACCTGAAAGCTGCTCATTCTTTCTGTTGGCCGTTTTGATATATATGGGGTGGGAGAAAACAATTTTTTTTTCCTGCTCTTAATCACTTCTTGGACAGGACCTCTTTTTTTTTTGACACCAGACTCAAAACACTATTTTCCAGAAAGAATTTTATCACTCATTTATATTCACAAAACCCTTTTCGAACATATATTTTGCCTTTTTCACCAGGAATAAACTATATATCCAAATTTTTCTGAACACTAATTTCCAGCAAGAATTTTTCTCTTTTTTTTTTTTTTTAATTTAGATCCACAATAAAACACTTTTTGAACATATATTTTGCATTTACACTAAAGAATAAACTTTTATATCCAAATTTTCTTTTTTCTAAACACTATTTTCCAGCAAGAATTTTATTATTGCATTTATATCCACAAAACACTTTTTGAAACATACATTTTGCTTTTTCACTGGGAACAAACTTTTATATCCATTTTTTTTTTTTTTTCCTTTTTATGCACTTTATAACATTTTTTTCTGGCGATTTTTAATCTTTTCACTTAAAAAGAACCTCCCTGTTTGGGTTCCTATAGTGATCACCCACAAACTGTTTTGAGCATAAGCCAATATTATGAAACATACCTAAGTCTTTCCCCGCTAGTGGATATGGGTTGCTTTTGTAAGCTTTGCAAATAGTTTGAACTCACATCAGTTCTGATAGTTGGCCATCCAAACCAGGAAAAAATACTTCTGATGGCAAAATTGAGTAGAGTATGGCATCCATGCTAAATGTGTTCTTTGGTGTGTTGCAGAAGTGATAGGGGTGGATGCCACTTCTGAAAATGCCCATGAGCCTCAGAATTAGGTCAAAGGTCAAATGAGTGCAAAAATACAATACAATTTGTACATACTGGTATTTTTACCCTCTCTCTATCTAAGCAGACCTAATAAAGTTAATTAAAACACCAGCAATGTACTTAAGACATATTGTGTATGCATCATATGTGAGAAAAGAAGTTGTATCACAGATTTGGCCAGGGTCAAAGGTCATTGAAGTAAAAAAAAATTTTAAATATGTATCAATATTTATTGTACAAAGGGTTATCGAGTAGGTCAACTGAAACAAAGCCAAATGAGTTGCCATTTCCTTATCTAGGAAGCATAAAACCCACACATTATACAAACGACATAATGGCCAACCTAATCGGCTTTAGGTCAAAGGTCATTTAAGTACATATTTGGCAAAATATGTTTATTTTGCAAAAAAAAATGTTGTTTATTCACATGCCATCCAATATTATAAGTAGCATTCCAAATCGTCTTCTGAGTTCTTACTAAATATCACAATGAATCAAGGATATAGTACATGTTGAAAATATATCTAATAATAACACAAGTGGGTCATCATCAAAGGTCACGTGCAGCTACTGTAAAACACTCATATTTGGCGGTCATTTTATTTTGGCGCTATTTGCAGTCAAGGAAAAAACGCCAAAATAAAAATCCGCCAATAAAGCTCAAAGGGTGCAAGAGAAGAAACGTTATTCTACACATCACAATTATAATGTGTCAATAGGTCATAGGCATCATCGGTGACAAAAGAAAAAGTGTATTTACTTCTTTAGAAGTCGAAATAAAGAAAGACAATGTTCTAGTCTTAAGATATCTCAAAACAGCTGAATGAAAACAAACACACCTTGAGAGTTATTGTCAAAATTTTGGATATAATTGGTAATTGATTGATGGCTTAAACCGTGAGCTCAATAGGATGGCTAAACCAATCAGATAAGAGGAAAGTGACACACCTCCAGTTTTTGTTTGATTTGAGGTTTAACGTCCCCGTCAACAATGTAAAGGTCATTTTGGAGACGTTGCTTCCAATTTTGTGGGACTTTTACCCGACATTGAGATGAAATGACATGCACTGCCGCCCAATGAAACCAATAGGGTTTGTAAGCACGGACGGTCCGACTCTCGCACAGCTTTGCCTGGGCAAGCTTAGATCATCTAAGCGGTTTACAAGTACTCGTGCGCGGGTCGGTTTCAGCTCTGCGTGGAAGCATCATGCAGCCCATCTATTTCTTCAAGCCCCGATGGGCAGGGGCCGCACACACCTCCAGACAGACATTTGGATTATCAATGTAGCACATTGGGTTAATCATGCGGTGAACACAAAAATTTAACTAATTACTACAGTTTTTGCATGACGCTGTGGATGATCAACTACAATGATTTTTTATCATCTTACACGGCTTTGGATATTTGAATGATTTGTGTTTTCTTCGGAAATCAAAAATCCGCCAAAATATAAATCCGCGAAAAGGTCTACTCATATAAAGCACAAAAATTTGCTGCCGCTTAATGTAAGTATTTAACAGTATTCATAGTTTGTATTTAACAAGCTGCCACTTCGTTTTAAGAGCCGTTTAGATCACTACAATGTAAAGGGTAACGGCTAATATGTATTCGTGTTTGCACCCATATGATTTAATGATTTTACTTCAACATTGACAAGTCTATGCAATGCAAACCAAATAGGGGTTTCTCCGATATCAATGATACGAGCTTTCTTCCGCATAATCTGAAATGATATAGTCATACATAAATAACAAGCCATTTTAACTTCATATCTCGACTTCTAGATATTTGGGTCGTTTATTAAATATTAACAATATCTATTTCGATGGTTTGATAAGTCAGATTTACCCCCAGAACTTCAGTTAAATAAGCAAATTCTTCTGATACCGAGGCGCCGTTTTTAGATTTACATCTGTCTATTGTAGATGGGTTTGTTTCCTGGAAAATTTATGATAAATGTGATGATTTTGACTTTGAGATTGTAAATTTTCCTTTGTTGGATGGTGATGTTCCTCGTGCGGCATCCTATGGCGTTTATATTTCACATTTCATTCGATTTGCCAGAGTGTCTAGTCATGTAACTGACTTCAACACTCGAAATAAATTGTTAACGGTTAAACTTCTTAATCAGGGCTATCGCTATCATAAACTACTCAAAACCTTTTCAAAATTTTAAAGACGCCATTCCGATTTAATTTCAAAATTCAATGTTGGACTTAAATCTCTTCCGCAACAAGGTCTATCGGAACCCGAATTTTATGGTGACTTAGTATATAAAAGGACTTGTACTCATAAAACTTAGTATTATTTTATTATTATTTACTATTTTATTATTTTATTAGTTATTATTTTTTCGTGGTTTGGATGGCCAAAATAGGTTAAGTTGTACTTAAATAACCCATGACCTATATAATTGCAATGACTTCAGCACCCAATTTCGTAAAATCATTCTTCGATATAAAAAGATTGGGTACAACATAATTGTTATCCGACAGACTGCATACATGGTAGTTAACCAAGTCACAGTTGACAACTTTGCTTCCCTATTTAATTGCACGCCCGTGGGTTAGGCCTTAGATTCTATGACGGTCAGCATAAAGGCTTACTGAGAATTAGAGAGAATTTAGTTTTATGTAATATTGGTTGGCACCTGATGCTCTGTCTCTGGTCGGGCCCTTCGGAGTAAAACTTTTGGTTTTCTTTTGATCCAGCATTTTAGTGGTTTCTTGCTGTACAGTCTTCACCGTTGTTTCATCTCTGTAGTTGTTTTGATTTTTGTGTTCTCGGAGATGTTGCACTGATGAGATAGGAGGCTTTCATGCGGACTGAGCAAATGATTTGTCTCAATCGCGACGGAAGTAAGGGCGAGGATTGCAGCTGCATAAAATCGATTTAAGACCTTCCCCCCACCGCCTCACCCAGGCCAGTGGAATTCGCTTCACTGACCTTCCAAGGCCGTTCTTCAGTCGCGGTTTATTTTTGTTATGGTTTGTCTTTGAGTGTTTGTATCGCTTATATTATTTTGTTTTGGATAGCCAATTGGCCATATTGTGGAAAAGTAACTGCCGTTTTGTCTTTCCGCTATTGATGTTTCCATTAGGGTCTAGTCATTTCATTTTTGTGTTTCTTTCTCTTTGGTGCAATTGATGGAAGCTGTGGGTTAATTGTATCGATTCCTGATCATTGCCCCCACCTCTGTTTTCTAAAAGAAGTCAATAACTGCCTGACAGCCATCTTGGATGCCAACTTAAGGAATTTGAATCTGTCTTTGACAATCAAATACACGTAACAAATGTATTTTTTAATTTTTTGATAATAAATACTTGTCATCAACACATCCTTGTGCTAAATATGACAAAATTTGATTAGAAAACATCCATTCGTCACGAGTTTTGTACTTAAATAACCCCTGACCTATAAGACTGACATACTTTGAGGTGACATTTAAGTTCACTGCACCTGAATAGTTTTATGGTGATTTTAAGCGAGCAATTTCCACAAATATATGTTAAAAGAGAGTTATGAGTAGTTTCGTGTTTATTTTGCACTCATTTGACCTTTGACCTTCTTCTTAGCCACAGGCACATTTCCAGACGTGGCACCTACCCTATGATTGTTGTCACACATCAAGGATTACATTTAGCATGGTTGCCATACTCTACTCAATTTTGTCATCAAAAGTAAAAATATCAATCTTTTTTGCACCTGCTTAGTCACGCATAAAGGATGTTTTATGTGTTGTTAATTGGTTTATCTATTATCGCCAGTTATCCGAGATGCACCCGGTTCAGTCAGCTGGGGGGGTGGGGGGGGTGGTAACTGACTAATAAAACCTGTTGTCGGACAGGCTAGCTCAACGGAAGCCGCGATTTGACTTAGTTGCGCAAAGGCAATGTTTCAGACCCATAACAGAAACAAAGTCACAAAGAAAGAATACAGTGCTATATTGCGGATCATCAATGATTCAAGTCTGTAACATTAGTATCCCTTTTTATTCCATTTAACCCATATCCATGTAAACAAGCATATTTTCTAATCAAATACACGCAACAAATGTATTTTTTAATATTTTGATTATAAATACTGGTCATCAACACATCCTCATGCTTAATATGACAAAATTTGATTAGAAAACATCCATTTTTCATTAGTTTTGCACTTAGATGACCCCTGACCTATAAGACTGACATACTTTGAGGGTACATTTAAAATAAGTTTCTATTGTTCACTGCACCTGAATAGTTTATGGTGATTTTAAGCAAACATTTTCCCCAAATATGTGTTAAAAAAGAGTTATACGTAGTTTCATGTTTATTTTGCACTCATTTGACCTTTGACCTATTTCTGAGCCTCAGACGGATTTCCAGAGGTGGCATCCACCCCTATGATTGTTGACACACATCAAGGATTACATTTACCATGGGTGCCATACTCTACTCAATTTTGCCATCAAAAGTAAAAATATCAATCTTTTTCGAGATTGGATGGCCAACTATGACAAAACATTGGGTTAAAGCTGTTTGACACTGATGTTATTTTTTTTTATTTTTTTTTTTTTTTCTTATTGAAAGTTAATTTAAAAAATCTGCAGATAACAAAAGAGCATGCAAAATTACCCAATATGCAAAGTATAGAAAAATGCCTTTTCATGGTAATGGCCAAGATAAGAGTGGGTATCCACATATTTTTCTTAAAAACATATGCTGTGGGTACGCATTAGAAGTGCCTCTGAGGTGATTCTAATGAATGTCCACAACATCCGTTTTTGTGCAGAAATAAGAAAAATTTCGATACTTTTCGGATGAAAAAAGCACCTTATCTGGAGCTAGACAAGGTTAATGTTTGCCAGTGCCTTGGCTCTTGCTTAAAAACAGGTGAAGGTCATAGAAAGGTCAAGGTCACTGGAAGCAATCAAAAGGAGAGCAATAACAACCCCTAAAGAGGTATCTTGGCAAACAGTGCGGGCCCAGTTCAGACGCCGCAGAATGCAGCGTCTGATCAGGGCCTGTACAATTTGCTAACACAATTTTCTGCCAAATTATAGAATAAAAACAGAAAAATAGGCCTGACACCTCTTATATGACAAATGGACTTGTCCAACATATATCAATGGAAGAGTCCATTAGTATACAATGGTTTAAACAAACTTCTATAAGTATCTCAACCTGTCACCCTAAAATTTAAAACTGGCTCTCTCTCAGTATAAAATATGAAAGAGGTAATTGAGGATAAAATTGTTTATTTTGCACAGGAACTTTAACCTCAAATTTTGTTTTTTAATGTCTAGGGGAAGCTATGTTGATAGCAAGCTTAAAGAACCTGTGAAGCCTTGTGCAGGTAACGTTGGAACTCAGATTACTGTTGAAGATCTGTTCTATAACATAGCAACAAGGCGGAAAGCTCTGAAGAGTCCAGCAGAGGAACATGCCAAGGTCACAGAGGTCGTATCCAGGTATGAATTGAGGAGAGGGCATGAGGAACAGATTCTCTTTAACCCTTTAAGCTCTTAGCAGGTTTTGCAGACAGAATTTAAGAACTTTTTCTTTCTTATTTTTCAGCAAAAATAAGGCTACACACTACATGTGAATCATTTACTGACCAGATGATTCATGTAAAATGTCACATTTTTGCTGAAAAATAATTAAAAAAGAATAGATTGCACTTGAAGGGGTAAAGCAAAATATAAGTTCTATTATATAGGGATCACCCATGAGTTTTCATGCATTAACCATTGTCCTGCTGAATATTTTAATCTGCCCCACCCACTACCGATTATCAACCAATCAGATTACTTGATGCAAATTATTGCAACAAATCCACAATCTGAATGACAAACAATGTAGATCCTGATCAGATGGCTTCTTCAGAAGCCATCTGATCTGGATCTACATTGTTTGAAAAATAAGGCATATCCGGGCTCAGCAGGACAAGGGTTAACATTTGCTGGGTCCTGAGGAAGCTATTTGAGTACGAGGATGCGAGGTCGAGTGTTCAGATATCTTCCTAGAGACCCGGCAAATGTTACTGCAATGAAATAACCATGGATGATCTTTGTTCTTGCTAACTTACGATTCCAATGGCAAGTTATAATGAAAACACCCCAGAACTGTATATATACTCCATATAAACTCTTCAAATGCGACTGGCAAACCAACAGGGCAGCTAGTTACTGCAATGAAATAACCATGGATGATCTTTGTTCTTGCTAACTTACGATTCCAATGGCAAGTTCTAATTAAAACACCCCAGAACTCCATACAAACTCCATATAAACTCTTCATATGCGACTGGCAAACCAACATGGCGGCTAGTTCAGAATGTCATTTACCATGATGCCAGTTACCCAATGACCCTCCGACATCATCATAAATTTCATGATTTGAATATGGGCTTTGTTGTTTGAACACGGCTTGTGGCCCATTAACTCTTATCTTGCTGAATATTCATTTAAGCCACACCCATTTCTGTCTATCAACCAATCAAATTTCTTGATGTAATTTATTGCTACAAATTCATAAACTTAATGCCAAACAGTGTAGTTCCTGATCAGATGGCTTCTTCAGAAGCCATCTGATCTGGATCTACACGGTTTCCAAAGATAGGGGTTCTCGTGAACAGCAAGATAAGTGTTAAAGAATAGCTGCAAACAGTTATGTTCATAGGATTTTATGCAAAAGAATTTGAGGTTTAAGGTCCCCGTCAACACTGGATAGGTCATTTTGGAGACGTTGCTTCCAATTTTGTGGGACTTTTACCCGCTATTGAGATGAAATGACATCAGCCTTGATAGCGCATTCGACTTATGATCAAGAGGGTGTGGGTTCGAATCCAGCCACTGGAGGCAAGGTGTGTCCTTGGGCAAGACACATTATGGCAATGCCCATAAATGGGTAGCAGTGGTGTAAAAGTCACTGCCTCTCTCTCGTGCGCGTGATAACATCCGGAATGAGTGTTCGAGAGCAATTCAATAAGCTTGGAGCTTTCATCACAATCAAACTAAAATAAATTAGTATTAACTTAATGACATCTCACGCCCTGTCGCCCAATGAAACCAATAGGGTTTATAAGCACACGGTTTATTCTGGCCCTATATTTTCGTGAGAGAAAAAATCCCAATTGGACGAATTCAGTGAGAGACTTTCAAATTCAATGAGATTTTTTTTCTCTCACTTGGACACCGGCCCCGATAGCTCTGTTGGTAGAGTGTCCGCTCCGGGGAACGGGAGGTCACGGGTTCGATCCCGGGCTGCAACATACCAAAGTCGTTAAGAATGGTACTAGCTGCTCCTCGCTTGGCACTCAGATTTACAGGGTAGAGCTTGGACTGGTCGACCCAGTGTCAGGATAATGTGACTGGGTGTGGTATCATGTAATGTGTCTGGGACATGATACTTCAGTGAGGCAGCACTATAAAAGTGAGCATTGAGCTCCCTGTCGCAACCAGACACCGTCGTGATATGACTGAAAAATTGTTGAAAGCGACGTTAAACCCGAATTCACACACACACACTCTCACTTGGACAAAATGAGTGAGATTTTTTATTCTGTAAATGCAGTTAATGCAATTACAATGTTATATTGTCAGGGGAGATAACTAAAACACCATGGCATCTAGGGTTGTGGTTTTTGGTCAACAGACATTCTTAATCTTGGGTACAACTGTACCAAGTTAAATCAATATCTCAAGGGGTTTTGGAGTTATGGCAATCAGACGGTTATATTTCCAGGGGAGATAACCAAAATACCTCTGCACCAAGAGTAGTGGTTCTTGCTCCTTGACCTCATGTACAACTATATCAAGTACATGCACCATCAATGTGTCTCAAAGGTTATTGGAGTTTTTATGAGACATGTCACAATGTTGTGACTGCCAGACAGATGCCAGGCTGACTGCTATATCCTCCGAACCTTTTTGGTCCGGGTATAAAAATGCTAGTGAAATGTCACACCATATTTCCCCCTACCAATATTTTTATGTCCCTGGTAGCGATAGGGGGGACATATTGTTTTTGCCCTGTCTGTTTGTTTGTTGGTTTGTACGTGGACAACTTTAACGTTGGCCATAACTTTTGAACCGTTTGAAATAGAGCTTTCATATTTGGCCTGAAGGTTCCTTGTGACAAGACCTGTGACCTTGACCTTCGACCTACTTAAAAGAAAAAAATAACATCGGTCATAACTTTTGAACCACTTGAGATACAGCCTTCATATTTAGCATGTATGTTCCTTGTGACAAAAGCTTTATATTCATGCAAATAATTTTGACCTGTGACCTTGACCTTTGACCTACTTAAAATAAAAAAATAACATTTTGGTCATAACTTTGAACGGTTTGAGATAAAGCCTTCATATTTGCATGTAGGTTCTTTTTGACAAGAGCTTTACATTCACACAAAAATTTTGACCTGTGACCTTGACCTTTGACCTACATAAAAGAAAACGTTAACATTGGTCATAACTTTTGAACCGTTTAAGATACAGCCTTCATATTTAGCATGTAGGTTCCTTGTGACAAACGCTTTACATTCATGCAAAAATTTTGACCTGTGACCTTGACCTTTAACCTACTTAAAAAAATAAACATTTTTTGTCATAACTTTCGAACGGTTTGAGATAGAGCCTTCATATTTTGCATGTAGGTTCCTTGTGACAAGAGCTTTACATCAACACAAAAAATTTTGACCTGTGACCTTGACCTTTGACCTACATAAAAAAAGAGTTAACATTGGTCATAACTTTTGAACCGTTTGAGATACAGCCTTCATATTTAGCATGTAGGTTCCTTGTGACAAACAGAAGCCTCCGTGGTGCAGTGGTTACGCTACTCGCCTTATAAACCAGGGATCGAAGGATCTATCCCGGGCTTCTCCAGACTTTCGGATGATTCTTTAAACCGAGGTCCCGTCTCCGTATGACCTTAGCTGTTGGTGGGACGTAAAAGTAAAACTCACTCACTCCTTGTGACAAACGCTTTACATTCAGCCAAAATTTTGACCTGTGACCTTGATCTTTGACCTACTTAAAAAAATAAACATTTTTTGGTCATAACTTTCGAACCGTTTGGGATAGAGCTTCCTATTTGGCATGTAGGTTCCCTGTGATTAGAGCTTTTCATTCATGCAAAATGTTTGGACCATAACCTTTACCTTTGACCCACTTAAAAGAAAAAATAAAATTGTTCATAACTTTTGAACCGTTTAAGATAGAGCCTTAATATTTGGCATGTATGTTCCTTGTGACAAGAGCTTTATATTCATGCAATTTTTTTTGACCTGTGACCTTGACCTACTTTAAAGAAAAAATATTATTGTTCATAACTTTTGAACCATTTAAGATAGAGCTTTCATATTTGGCATGTAGGTTCCTTGTGACAAGAGCTTTACATTCATGCAATTTTTAGCTCACCAGAGCCGAAGGCTCCGGGGGAGCTTATAGGATAGGCAGTTGTCCGGCGTTGTCGTCGTCGTTGTCGTCGTCTGACGTCAACACTTTCAAACATCTTCTTCTCTGAAGCCACTGGACCGATTCAGCCCAAATTTTATCTGTAGCATCCTTGGGCTGGGGGATTGAAAGTTTGTGTTTTTTATGAAAATTGGCCCATTAGTTTGGTTGCTATAGCAACTTAGAGCTCCCATAGACTTATAATGGGGAAAATTGAAAAATGGCATATACTGCCAAGCCACTGCAGATATTTTGACAAAATTTTCATAGAAATATTCCTTAGGCAATCTACTATCTGCCATATGATTTTAGGCCTACTGCTCATTTGTATTGGTTGCCATGGAAACCAAAATGAAAAAATAGAAAAAAAAATACTTAAAAAATCATCTCCTCAGAAACCGTATGCTCTATGAGACTGAAAGTTTATGGAAATATTCACCATATTTGCCTTTACAGGTTTTGTGTTTTTTATGAAATTCGGCTCTTTAGTTTGGTTGCTATGGCAACTTAGATTTTCCATAGACTTATAATGGGGAAAATTGAAAAATGGCATTAACTACAAAGCCTTTGCAGATATTTTGACAAAACTTTCATAGAAATGTTCCTTTAGTAAACTTCTCTCAGCCATATGCTTTTATGTCAACCTGGGGGTCCAGTAGGTTGTGCCGGGGCCATGCCCCGCCCCCAGTACTTCATAAAATGACTTATATCTCAGAAACCTTACAGATCCCCACCCCTAAACCATATATATTCTTGTTCCTATTGATAAGACGCATTCAGTGACACCAACCTGGAGGTCCTCCGGGATGTGCCGAGGCCATGCCCCACCCCCTCCACTTCATAAAAGGCCCAATATCTCGGAAACCATTCAGATCCCCACCCCTGAACCCTATATACTCTTGTTCCTTATGATAAGACGCATTCAGTGACATCAAACTGGGGTCCCCCGGGATGCGCCGGGGCCATGTCCCGCCCCTCCATTTCATAAAAGGCCCAATATCTCGGAAACCTTACAGATCCCCACCCCTAAACCATATATATTCTTGCTCCTTATGATAAGACGCATTCATTTACCCAAAATTGGGGGTCTTCCGGGGTGCGCCGGAGCCATGCCCCACCCCTTCACTTCACAAAAGGGCATATATCTCAGAAACTGTTCAGATCCCCACCCCTAAACCATATATGTTCTTGTTCATTATGATGAGACACATTCAGTGACACCAACCTGGGGGTCCCCAGGGATGTGCTGGGGCCATGCCCCACCCCCTCCATTTCATAATATCACAATATCTCGGAAACCTTACAGATCCCCACCCCTAAACCATATATATTCTTGTACCTTATAATAAGACACTTTCATTGACACCAACCTGGGGGCCTCCCTGGGCCTTGCCCCACCCCTGCACTTCACAAAAGGCCTTATATCTCAGAAACTGTTCAGAGCCCCACCCCTAAACCATATATATTCATCTTCCTTATGATAAGGCACATTCATTAACACCAGCTTGTGAGTCCCCGGGGCATGCCCGGGCCTTGCTCCACCGCTTGACTCCATTAAAAGCCACATATCTCAGAAATAGTTCAGATCCCCACCCCTAAACCATATATATTCTTGTTCCTTATGATAAGACTCATTCAGTCACACCAACTTGGGGGTCTCTTTGTGCTGAGGCAATGTGCCCCGCCCTTCCACTTCATAAAAGGCCATATATTTCAGAAACCATTCAAACCCCCACCCCATATTCATATATGTTCTTGTTCCTTATTATTAGCACACCTACTGTAGGGGTGTCCGCAGGGGCCAGTCCTCTCCTTTCCACTTCATGAAAGGATATCTTGGAAACCGTTCAGATTCCCACCCCTAAACCATATATATACTTGGTCCTTATGATGAGACACATTTAGGGACAACAATCTTGCGCTTTCCTGGGAACGACAGGGCATGCTCCAACCCCTCCACTTATATCTCCAGCCATGCAGATCCCCACTGCTAAACCATATATATTCTTGTTCTTTGTGATAAGACACATTTAGTGATACCAACCAGGGCTCCATTGGGTCCATGCCCCACCCCCTCTACTTCATAAAAGGCCTAATGCTTCATATACTGAGTCCACATTGATGCTCATTTGGATATGGGGGTTCATTTGGCAGATTAAAATGATATCATGTTAAAATACATGGCTGCAATTTGGCAGTGCCCACCTGAGCTCTGGTGAGCATAGTGGCCCATGGGCCTCTTGTTTTGGACCTGTGACCTTGACCTACTTTAAAGAAAAAAAATTATTGTTCATAACTTTTTAACCGTTTAAGATAGAGCTTTCATATTTGGCATGTAAGTTTCTTGTGTCAAGGGCTTCCTACACAAACAAAAATCTTGAACTGTGAGCAACTTTGAATAAAAAATGACCATGCCCGGGGACATGTTCGTGTTTCACAAACACATCTTGTTATAATTATAATCAAAGATCACAGATGTATAACATATAATTAGTATGTTATTAGGGCCCCGCACTGAAAGTGTGGGTGCCCTATAGTAATCACTCTGTCCGTCCGTCTGTCCGTCCGTCTGTCCGTCTGTCCGTCCACAAATTTTTTTATCCTCCATAACTTTTTATTATTCCTGGATGGATTTAAATATTACTTGGCATCATTCTGTCCGTCCGTCTGTCTGTCTGTCCGTCTGTCCGTCTGTCCGTCCACAAATTTTTTTATCCTCCATAACTTTCTTATTCCTGGATGGATTTAAATATTACTTGGCAGAAATGTTAACCATAATGTGATGGAGTGTTGCGCGCAAGACTCAGGTCTGTACCTCAAAGGTCAAGGTCATACTTAGAGGTTAAAGGTCAAAAAAGGGTCTTTCCTGTGTCCAATTAATAACTTTGTTATTATTCCTGGATGGATTTAAATATTACTTGGCAGAAATGTTAACCATAATGTGACGAAGTGTCACACGCAAGACCCACAGCCGTACCTCAAAGGTCAAGGTCATACTTAGAGATAAAAGGTCAAAAAAGCGTCTTTTTTATTGTGTCCAATCTATAACTTTCTTATACCTGGATGGATTTAAATATTACTTAGCAGAAATATTAACCATAATGTGACAGTGTGTCACGCGCAAGACCCAGGTCCGTACCTCAAAGGTCAAGGTCATACTTAGAGGTGAAAGGAAAAAAAAAACGTCTTTTTTAACATCAACATTTTCCTACTCCTCTGATAGCGCTGCCGGGGCCCTAGTCAGTTTCACTGACAGCTCTAGTTTCTGTCTGACTTTTAACTGCAATTATATGGTTGTTAGCAGGTGTTTATCCAGGTAATCCAATTAGCAATTAAAGACTTTGAAGCGCATGATAAACATAAGCTTGCAAAGATCAAAAGTGTCAATTTATCATGCAGTTTACCACTGATTTTTTTTTTCATTCATTTGACATCATGGGCAGACTTGGTGCTTGAGAATCTAATTTTTTTTTTTTTTTTTTTTGCCTTTCTTAATCATGATAACGCTGCCCATGTCGGCAGCCTGATCAGTGTCTTCGCTCTCCATACAATGAATTCTTGTGAACAGTAAACACTCTGACCAGACTCTGCATTCAGTGCATTACTCTGCAGGCATTTTATAATGACAGACATTGAACAGTTTGACCCCAGCACTCTTTGGCTTACAGGGTATTGCAAACAGTAATGTCGGATGCAGAAATGGCTGCATATACAAGAATTTTAAACATTCTTCTACATTTACATGCAAATGAGCCGGCGCACAGCAAGAAAAAAAAAACGTTTTCTTCCAGGGAAGGATCAGAGCAGCCTGTGAATCTAGCCAACATGTCTAAATTCTACGCTTGTTAGTCTTTTTAAATGCTGGAGACCATAGAAGGTGTATATAAATAGCGAAGGCTGATCAGACTGTGCAGGCTGTTATGCGTCTTCATCTGCCGCACAAATAAGTTGCATGCTAAAACCGCGGGAAATTTTCTACTGACTGCAACTGACTCACATGCTAAAAATGATGTACTGTGATAAAAGGCGGGAAATTCGGTGCACGGTAAAAACTCTGGAAAAATTTGCGTCCGGTAAAGACAAATCAGCCTGCACATCAGTCTGCCTTAGTCGCCCGCGTTATTTATGATTGTTAAAGCGTGGACAAACAACATCATACACATCTAATTACTGCAACAGGTGTAAAAACATGTTTCGGATAATTCTTGTTGTCACAATAGACTTCAAAGGAAAAGAATTTTGATCATAGGGTAGTCGTACAGCGGTAGCCATTGGCTAGTCCAAGGCTGGGAGTTACTAGGAAAATGTCAGCTGACAATTGTAGACTGACACATGTAACCAGACGTTCCTTATGGACAGCACACTGCGAATTTATCCGAAATTGCAGAATGAACCAGAAGTTCCAAAAATGATTCTGTCGGCCCGGAAATCCGAAAGAAAAAAACTTGGGGTCGGCGGTAAATTATTAGGGTCATTTGGGCAACCGGAGTTCAGAAACCGATTGGCAAGAACGGTCTGAAAGTCTCGAAATGGACCACATGAGCGAAAAAGGAACCAAATGGTATGAAATGCGAAAATTTCACCTTGTGATTTTTAGCTCCACTGGCCGAAGGCCAGCGGGGCTATTGTCATGGCCCTGTGTCCGTCGTGCGTCCGTGATGTCGTGCGTCCGTGCGTTAACTTTTTCTTTAAACATCTTCTCCTCCTAAACTACTGGGCCAATTGTAACCAAACTTCACAGGAATGTTCCTTACATAGTCCTCTTCTAAATTCCTTCAAAGAATTTTGTTACACCCAGAACTCTGGTTGCCATGGCAACAAAACCAAAAAAAAATAAAAATCTTTAAAAATCTTCTCCTCCAAAACCACCTGTTGGATTTCATTTTTATTTTGCATGACTGTTCCTTGGGTTGACCTCTTTCAGATTCCTTGAAGAAATGTTGATCCGACAAAAAACATGGCCGCCATGGGCGGGGCTTATTTTCCCTATTTAACATATAGTGTAATGCTAAAACATCTTCTCCTCCTAAACCATTGGGCCCATTGTAACCAAACTTCACAGGAATGTTCCTTACTTAGTCCTCTTCTAAATTCCTTCATAGAATTTTGTTACACCCAGAACTCTGGTTGCCATGGCAACAAAACAACACATATTATTAAAAATCTTTAAAAATCTTCTCCTCCAAAACCACCTGTTGGATTTCATTTTTATTTTGCATGAATGTTCCTTGGGTGGACCCCTTTCAGATTCCTGGAAGAAATTTTGATCCGACAAAAAACATGGCCGCCATGGGCGGGGCTTATTTTCCCTATTTAACATATAGTGTAATGCTAAAACATCTTCTCCTCCTAAACTACTGGGCCAATTGTAACCAAACTTCACAGGAATGTTCCTTGAGTGTAGGACAAAATCCCCCCCCCCCCCCCCCCCCCCGGACAAAATCCCTCCCGCTCATTTTTGTACAGGTGGACAAAATCCCTCCCATGTTTTTTGCAAGGTGGACAAAATCCCTCCCACTACTTTTTACAAAGTGGACAAAATCCCTCCCATGTTCTTTGCAACTAGGACATAATCCCACCCGCACATTTTTACAAGGTGGACAAAATCCCTCCCATGTTTTTTGCAAGGTGGACAAAATCCCTTCTAAAAATGTTCCAACTGGGACAAAATATATGTATGACTACCAAGAACATATAAATTTGCCTAGTCGGACATGAGTCTTCACAATCCACCTGAAGAAAGTGAAGACCCTGATCAGACTGGGAATGTGTCCATGCTAATCTGAATTTTGGCTGGATTCAAAGACAAATTATTGGTTTTGTCAAACAGTGGTCTGTATATGTATATGTGTTAAGAAAATATGACAAAATGTGTGCTATTACCAAAACATGAAAATCCCAAAGACAACAGCAAAAATAGCTAACTCTTGTACACATTGCTGATGACTTTTATTTATTATGGTTTCTGGTTAATTTGTGCTTATTTTCTTATTTATTCTTTTATGATCATTTCTTGTTAATTAGTGCCTTATCCATTCATGCTGAATATGTTTGTATTTTAAATGTGCTAAAAAGCAATTGTCTAATTGAGCGCTATTAATGTCAATCATTTTTTTCTAATTGCCTAATTACTGTGCACAGTTAACTCAATTATCTTTATATTCTTTCTATACTTAAATGGTTAAATGGTTATCATTGCTGTTAGACACAAACGATTATTTAATAAATAATATTTGTTTGTATGCCTGATTAAAATGTTGACAAAGACTTGGTCTTTCTGTTGTAATTGTAAAAATTGAGCCTATGCATAATATTTCCTACTTTATCATGTGTGCCTGGTAAAAAGGGTAAATGCCCATGAATTGTGGCTGGGCAGTCTTTTAGGATTTTTCACTTGAAGAACTTGCTATTGTAGGAAATGATCAATGCAAGAAAGAGGATCCCACAAACAATTATTGGTGCAATTTGAGTCTTGAGGAAGATGCTAAAATAGTAGCCAACTGATGTCAGCCGGGAGGGGTTTTGTCCTAGTTGCAAAATTTACAGGAGGGATTTTGTCCACCTTGTAAAAAAGAGTGGGAGGGATTATGTCCTAGTTGCAAAAAACATGGGAGGGATTTTGTCCACCTTGTAAAAAGTAGTGGGAGGGATTATGTCCTAGTTGCAAAAAACATGGGAGGGATTTTGTCCACCTATTTAAAAATGAGCAGGAGGGATTTTGTCCGGGGGTGATTTTGTCCGGCTACCATGTTCCTTACTTAGTCCTCTTCTAAATTCCTTCAAAGAATTTTATTACACCCAGAACTCTGGTTGCCATGGCAACAAAACCACACAAAAAATTAAAAATCTTTAAACATCTTCTCCTCCAAACCCACCTGTTGGATTTCATTATCCCCTCGCACAACATAGTTGTGAGGGGGGATATAGCATTTGTCCCGTACGTACGTACGTAAGTACGTACTTTTGTCATCGCTCTAGCGCCACGTACGTACGTACTTTTGTCATCGCTCTGGCGCCACGTACGTACTTTTGTCATCGCTCTAGCCCCTACATTTCTTTACCGATTTTAATATAACTTCACACAAACGTTCCTTATGACAATATCTGGAGCAAGATCGACTTTCAAGGTCATGACCTCAAGGTCAAGGTCACTATGGCTATTTTTTGAAAAACTTTGTCATGGCTCTAGCGCCTACATTTCTCCCCCAATTTCAATATAACTTCAAACAAATGATCCTTATAAAAATATCTCGAGCCAGTTGGACTTTCAAGGTCATGACCTCAAGGTCAAGGTCACTGTGGCTATTTTTAGAAAAACATTGTCATCGCTCTAGCGCTTACATTTCTTCACCAATTTCAATATAACTTCACACAAATGATCCTTATAAAAATATCTTGAGCGAGTTCCACTTTCAAGGTCATGGCTTCAAGGTCAAGGTCACAGTGGCTATTTTTAGAAAAACTTTGTCATCGCTCTAGCTCCTACATTTCTTCACTGATTTCAATATAACTTCACACAAATGTTCCTTATGACAATATCTTGAGCAAGTTGGACTTTCAAGGTCATGACCTCAAGGTCAAGGTCACTGTGGCTATTTTTAGAAAAACATTTTCATCGCTCTAGCGCCTACATTTCTTCACCAATTTCAATATAACTTCACACAAATGTTCCTTATAAAAATATCTCCAGCGAGTTCGACTTTCCAACTCATGGCCTCAAGGTCAGGGTCACTGTGGCTATTTTTAGAAAAAACATTTGTCATCGCTCTATCGCCTATATTGCTTCACTGATTTCAATATAACTTCACACAAATGTTCCTTATGACAATATCTCAAGCGTGTTCGACTATCAATGTCAAGGCCTCAAGGTCAAGGTCAAGGTCACTGTGGCTATTTTTTAGAAAAACTTTGTCATCGCTCTAGCGTTTACATTTCTTCACCAATTTCAATATAACTTCATACAAATGTTCCTTATGACAATATCTCTAGCGAGTTCCACTTTCAAGGTCAAGGTCACTGTGTCTATTTTTAGAAAAACTTCGTCATCCCTCTAGCGCTTACATTTCTTCATCGATTTCAATATAACTTCACACAAATGTTCCTTATGACAATATCTCACCATTTCCACTTTCAAGGTCAAGGTCACTATGGCTATTTTTAGAAAACTTTGTTATCGCTCTAGCGCCTATATTGCTTCACTGATTTCAATATAACTTCACACAAATGTTCCTTATGACAATATCTCAAGCGTGTTCGACTATCAATGTCAAGGCCTCAAGGTCAAGGTCAAGGTCACTGTGGCTATTTTTTAGAAAAACTTTGTCATCGCTCTAGCGTTTACATTTCTTCACCAATTTCAATATAACTTCATACAAATGTTCCTTATGACAATATCTCTAGCGAGTTCCACTTTCAAGGTCAAGGTCACTGTGTCTATTTTTAGAAAAACTTCGTCATCCCTCTAGCGCTTACATTTCTTCATCGATTTCAATATAACTTCACACAAATGTTCCTTAGACAATATCTCACCATTTCCACTTTCAAGGTCAAGGTCACTATGGCTATTTTTAGAAAACTTTGTTATCGCTCTAGCGCCTACATTTTTTCACTGATTTCAATATAACTTCACACAAATGTTGCTTATGACAATACCTCGAACGAGTTTGACTTTCAAGGTCATGGTCACTGTGGCTATTTTAAGAAAAACTTGGTCATTGCTCTAGCGCTTACATTTTTTTCACCAATTTCAATATTACTTCACACAAATGTTCCTTATAACAATATCTCTAGTGAGTTCCACTTTCAAGGTCAAGGTCACTTTGGCTATTTTTAGAAAAACTTTGTCATGGCTCTAGCGCTTACATTTCTTCATCCATTTCAATATAACTTCACAAAAATGTTCCTTATGACAATACCTCGAGCGAGTTTGACTTTCAAGGTCAAGGTCACTGTGGCTATTTTTAGAAAAACTTTGTCATTGCTCTAGTGCCTACATTTTTTCACAAATTTCAATATAACTTCACACAAATGTTCCTTATGACAATATCTCGAGCTATTTAGACTTTCAAGGTCAAGGTCACTGTGGCTATTTTTAGAAAAACTTTGTCATCGCTCTAGCGCCTACATTTAATGATGGATTGTAATAGAACTTCACACAAATGTTTCTTATGATAATATCTCGACTTACTTCGACTTTCAAGGTCATGACCTCAAAGTCAAGGTCACTGTGGCTATCTTTAGAAAAACTTTGTCATCGCTCTACCGCCTACATTTATTAACAGATTTTAATATAACTTCACACAAAAGATGCTTATGATAATATCTTGAGCAAGATCTACTTTCGTGGTCATGGCCTCAAGTCAAGGTCACTATGGCTATTTTTAGAGAAACGTCATCACTCTAGAATGTACATTTATTGGAGGATTTTTAAACAAACTTTACACAAATGTTGCATATGATAATATCTCAAGCAAGTTGGACTTTTGCCATTTCAGTGTTTTCCACACACGAAGTTGTCTAGTGCGAGGGGATTTGTATCGCATACGATGCCTTGTTTTTATTTTGCATGAATGTTCCTTGGGTGGACGGACCTCTTAGTTTCCTTGAAGAAATTTTGATCCGACAAAAAACATGGCCGCCATGGGCGGGGCTTATTTTCACTATTTAACATATAACGTAATGCTAAAAAATCATTTTCTGCAAAAGTACTTGTGGGATTTCATTGTAATTTGCATGAATTGTCCTTGGGTGGACTGTTGTCAGATTCCTTGAAAAAAATTTGATCTTACAAAAAAACATGGCCACCATGGGCGAGGCTTATTTTCACTATATAACATATAATGTAATGCTTAAAATATTTTCTGCAAAAGTTCTTGTTTTATTTCATAGTTATTTGGCATGCATGTTCCTTGGGTGGACCTCTGTCATATTCCTTGAAGAAATTTTGATCCGACATAAAACATGGCTGCAGTGGGCGGGGTTTATTTTTACTGTATAACATGTAGTGTAATGTTAAAAAAGTCTTCTCTTCTTCAAAAGTTCTTGTTTATTTATTTATCTATTTATTTAAAAGTACCTTCCTGTATCTGAATTAATCTCCTCCAATTTTGCTGACTATCACATATCTATAGAGGTCCACCTACAAATTGTCATTCTAAAATTCAAAACATCAGAAATTTCACATGCCCATCACACTGGTGATAGAACTGATGTTTTCAACACAAACTCTATTTATACGACTTGATGATTCAAAATAAATTCAAAATACTGAGGGAGATTGATTTATTAGACCTAATTATACTACAGTGTCAACAGTTCTCCAGATCCCTGAGGGTTAAAATGGCTTAGTTGAAAAGGGAGGCATACCGAATCCGACGGAGGAAAGGAAAAAATAAATAAATAAAGAAATAAAAACATAAATCTGTTCATTTTTTAGCTCCTCTGGCCAAAGACCGGCAGGTCTTATGTTATATGTTATGGCCCTGTGTCTGTTGTGCGTCTGTGCTGTTGTGCATCCGTGCGTTAACTTTTTTCTTTAAACATTTCCTCCTTAACTACTTGGTCGATTGTAACCAAGCTTCACAGGAATGTTTCTCACATAGTCCTCTTCTGAATTCCTTCAAAGAATTTTGTTACATGCAGAACAAAATGGCATCGAAAGCAAAAAAAAATATTTAAAAATCTTCTCCTCCAAAACCGCTCAATGGATTTTATTCTTATTTTGCATGAATGTTCCTTGGGTGGACCTCTGTCAGATTCCTTGAAGAAATTCGGATCAGGCAAAAAACATGGCCACCATGGCCATGCCCCACATGACTACCATGGCCATGCCCCTTGGCTCATTAGCTTTCAAAGACTTATATGGGGAAAAGTTTTAAAAACCTTCTCCTCCAAAACCGCTCAACGTAATGGATTTCATTCTTACTTTGCATGAATGTTCCTTGGGTGGACCTCTGTCAGATTCCTTGAAGCAATTTTGATCAGACAAAAAACATGGCCGCCATGGACACGCCCATTGGCTAATTAGCTTCCATAGACTCATAAAGGGATCTTTTTTTTTTTTTAATCTTCTCCTCCAAAACCGCTAAATGGATTTCGTTCTTAATTTTCATGAATGTTCCTTGTGTCTACCATTGTCAGATTCATTGAAGAAATTTTGATCAGACAAAAAACATGGCCGCCATGGCCACCACCTTTGGCTCATTAGCTTCCATAGACCAATAAACGGAAAAACTTCTTCTCTGAAACCATAAAGCCTAAAGCTAAGACATTTACATGTAGTATGTAGCAAAGTTATGTGGTCACCTACTAAGTCCTGCGAACTATGACTCTTGAGTCCAAATTGGCAACGCCCGGTGCTTAGTAGCTCCCATAGACTAATAATGACAAAATCTTGAAACTTTTCTCCTCTGAAACCATAAGGCCAAGAGCTTAGTATGTAGCAACTTGAAGTATTCATCTGCATAAATCCTGCCAACTATGCCCCTGGGGTCCAAATTGGCCACACCCTGAGGCCCATAAGCTCCCATAGACTTATACTGGGAAAAACTGACAAAAATCTTCTCTGAAACCATCAGTGCCCAGAGCTTAGATATTAAGTATGCAGCAACGTCAAGTGGTCACTCAAATAAATCCTGCCAACAATGCCCCTGGGGTAAAAAATTGGTCACGCCCAGAGGCATATTAGTTCCCATAGACTTATAATAGGAAAAACTTAAAAAAAGTCTTCTTCTCTGAAACCATAAGGCCCAGAGCTTTAGATATTTAGAACGGAGCAATGCCAAATGGTCACTCACATAAATCCTGCCAACCATGGCTCTGGGGTCAAAAAAATATAGAATGGACATTCCTTGGGTGGATCACTTGTTTCTTTTTTACCCATTGCATGCGGGAAAACCCTAAATGGGTACCTTGGCAAACAGTGCTGGCCCAGATCAGACCCCACAGAACACCATGTCTGATCAGGGCCTGCACTATTTGCTAACAGAATTTTCCATCAAAAATGGAAAAAAATAGGCCTGACACCCCTTATATGACAAATGGACTGGTCCAACATATAGCAATAGAAGAGTCCACTAGTATACCATTGGTTAATGTAATAAATATGACAATTGTCTGAAGTTAGCCGGTGGAGCGACAGGCCCTCTTGGGCCTCTTGTTTTCTCACACCAGGAATTTTGATGCGATTTCTTGAAAAAAATGCGAGAATATCGCGAAATCGTGCCAGAAAATGATCCCTGTAAGCATGGACGGTCCGACTTGCACCACTTTGCCTGGGCATGCTTTGATCCTCTAAACAGTTTACGAGTACTCGTGTGCAGTCGGTTTCAGCTCTGAGTGGAAGCATCATGCAGCCCATCTTTTTCTTCATGCCCCGATCAGGGCTTAGAGAAATAGATTGGGATGCATGGTGCTTTCGTGTAGAGCTGAACCTATCGAACATGAGTACTGGTAAGCTTAGAAGGTCTATGCCTGCCCAGGCAGAATGGTGTGAGTCAAACGGACCCAGGTTATAAACCCTAGAGGTGTCTTTGGGCGTCAGGGCTGGAGAGGTCATTCCCTTGTTAAGGCGCTTCTAATGAGTACCCACAGTATATGATTTCATGCAGAAACAAGAAATATATCAGCATTTTACGGTTGAAAAAGGTGCCTTGTCTGGAACTATGATGAGTGCCTTGTCTGGAACTATGATGAGTGCCTTGTCTGGAACTTTGATGAGTGCCTTGTCTGGAACTATGATGAGTGCCTTGTCTGGAACTATGATGAATGCCTTGTCTGGAACTATGATGAGTGCCTTGTCTGGAACTTTGATGAGTGCCTTGTCTGGAACTTTGATGAGTGCCTTGTCTGAAACTATGATGAGTGCCTTGTCTGAAACTATGATGAGTGCCTTGTCTGGAACTATGATGAATGCCTTGTCTGGAACTATGATGAGTGCCTTGTCTGGAACTATGATGAGTGCCTTGTCTGGAACTATGATGAGTGCCTTGTCTGGAACTTTGATGAGTGCCTTGTCTGGAACTATGATGAGTGCCTTGTCTGGAACTATGATGAGTGCCTTGTCTGGAACTATGACGAGTGCCTGTGTTTTGTTTTATCTTTCAGATATGCTATTCATAACAGTGGTATTGGATTTACTTTGAAAAAGGTAGGTTGTCCCTTGTATATTTCCTAAACATCACATTGATAATTATGTGTAATGAATGTTTTTGCAGAGCCCACTTAAATAGAGAAAACCTGGATTTACAAGTACAGTCGAACTTCAATGGCTGGAACACCTTTGGGACCATGAAAATATGTTCTAGACAGGGGTAGTTAAAGCCACTGAGGGCTAATGCCAGGAGACATAACAACAAACTTTAGGACATCTTTTTCTGTGTTCTAGAAAGCCACTGAGGGCTAATGCCAGGAGACATAACAACAAACTTTAGGACATCTTTTTCTGTGTTCTAGAAAGCCACTGAGGGCTAATGCCAGGAGACATAACAACATACTTTAGGACATCTTTTCTGTGTTCTAGAAAGCCACTGAGGGCTAATGCCAGGAGACATAACAACATACTTTAGGACATCTTTTCTGTGTTCTAGAAAGCCACTGAGGGCTAATGCCAGGAGACATAACAACAAACTTTAGGACATCTTTTTCTGTGTTCTAGAAAGCCACTGAGGGCTAATGCCAGGAGACATAACAACATACTTTAGGACATCTTTTCTGTGTTCTAGAAAGCCACTGAGGGCTAATGCCAGGAGACATAACAACATACTTTAGGACATCTTTTTCTGTGTTCTATAATAAAAAATGTATGCTGTGTGTACTCATTAGAATCGCCTCATTGAGGCGATTCTAATGAGTACACACAGCATACATTTGCAAGATAAAAGACAAAAATATCCTAATTTTTACCCTCCTTATTTCTTATGTATAGAAATTCCACAGGGACTCAAGAACGGGTTCGACTCAGCCATGGTAAACGAGCCATCGGTGTTTGAGCCATTGAAGTTCCACTGTAAGTAACTTCAATATTTAACTTACTTGTTCTCTATTAATACTGGCCTCCGTGGCCTAGTGGATAAGGTCGCTGACTCTTAATCATTTGAGCCAGCGCAAGACAAAACCTACAATAAGACATGTGTGCCCACCAAAGACTCAGATCTGCCTGCGCATCCATATAGTCTAACCAGAGACTTCTCTTGCTGCATGAAGTAGCATTGAGCCCCTAGCTGTCCTTAGAGCACACAACGAAGACTCTAATCAGATAGCGTAGATGCACAGACTCATCTAAGTATTCGTCAGGCACACATGCCTTATTGTAGGTTTTGTCATGCACTGGCTCATTTATATTAGGTCTCTAACTGCTGTGGTTCGAGTCTGGTTCATTTCACATATGAGACGCCAAGTTCTGCAAAGTCTCTGTGGTCTAGTGGAAAGTGTGCTGACTCTTAATCATAAGATCTCCCACTACTGTCATTCACGCCTCGCTCAAAAGCCAAGTTCTGCTACAGAAGGTCAGGTGGTTTTCTCTGGGTACTCTGGATTTCGCCAACCCCTGATTAACGATTGGCTCGATATAAGTGAAATTATCTTGAAAGAGCTGTAAAACTAATACAAAGAAAAAAAACAACAACAACAAAAAAACAAGACATTGATTGTTGTGTTTGTTGATTTGGCTCTAACAAGGACCCACAATCAATGTTTTTTGTCAGAAATAAGACAAATAAATGTTTGTCACAAAAATATCATTTTCAGAACCATGAAGGTCTGTAATATATCACATGTGTTGTGGATTTTCTTGCACTGGATCAGATGAAAAAGTCCATATAAAATCCCCGTATAAACCCTGTCTCCGTGGAGAATATATTATTATACCCCCGGCATACGAAGTATGCCAGCGGGTATATAGTTTTCGTCTTTTTGTCTGTTCGTTGGTTGGTTCGTATGTTCGTTTGTTCGTTCATTGGTTCGTTTGTATGTTCGGTCGGTCGTCAACCTTTACGTCAAAGTTTTGCGTTAAACCTTTTTGATTGCTCATATCTCTGTAACCACAGGTTGGATTCTCTTTATATTTGGTACTGGATATCTCTATAGCATTACCTTTCATATGGAATATCTAAGCCTCTGGGTCAAGCCCCTTGGTGGGTTGTCTGTCTGTCTGTTCATCTACTTTTACGTCAAAGCTTAAGTGTTAAACCTTTTTCATTGCTGATATCTCTGTAACCACATGTTAGATTCTCTTCATGTTTGGTAAAGGATATCTCTATAGCATTACCTTTTATATGGAATATCTAAGCCCCTGGGTCAAGCCCCTGGGTGGGCTGTCTGTCTGTCTGTTCATCTAATATTACGTCAAAGTTTTGTGTAACTTAAACCTTTTTCATTGCCGATATCTCTGTAACCACATGTTAGATTCTCTTCATGTTAGATTCTCTTCATGTTTGGTAAAGGATATCTCTATAGCATTACCTTTTATATGGAATATCTAAGCCTCTGGGTCAAGCCCCTGGGTGGGCTGTCTGTCTGTCTGTTCATCTACTTTTACGTCAAAATTTTGTGTTAAACCTTTTTCATGGCTGATATCTCTGTAACCACATGTTAGGTTCTCTTCATGTTTGATAAATGATTTCATGATGCATGTCCCTTCCCCCACCCACGGTGACCTTGACCTCAAGGTCACGGACTTAGAAATTTTACAATTGTTTAAAGTTTTATGTCAAAGTTTATAGATGCCTGTATGTTCTATTTGATGCCCTCACTCCATTGGTCCATTTAGAAATTTTATGTTTGGTGTAGCTTTTACAAGCACATTTATAGATTCTTATAGCTTCTTGACTTCATTCATATTAAATAGAAGCTCGAAAGATATATCTGAGGGTGACGCTGGCGGGGGGTATACGTGACCCACTGGTCGCTTTCTCTAGTTTTCAGTATTTTTGCCCAAATCATAGACAGTGGGTACTTAATGAGGCAGTTCTAACAAGCATCCACAATCTATATTTATACCCCCGGCATACGCAGATGCCATGGGGGCAGGGCTCTAGAAATTTTGAAATCCCAATCGGTCCAGAAGGTGACCAAAAATTACGGAAATTGCCGATCGTTTTCGGTAATTTCCGGAAACGCCATTGGCGATTTGCGATTTTAAAATGTGTTATTAGCGCAAAGAATGACATACCGATGTTCCTCTTACACTTGTAAACGGATATGAGCACCAGTATCTCGATTATAAACAGCAATTATTGCTCACATCGTTAATATTTCATCTACTTTCATTTTCTACGCCAGATTTGTTCTACTTTCATTTTCCCAATATCCGGGTCACTCCGAACCTGAAGACTACTAAAGGGAAACAACCTACATGGGGCAGTCAGAGACCAGTTCGATGGTCACTATATTTTTTTCCCTTTTTAAAACCTTTAAAATATTTCTCTTATTTCACACATTTTATTTTGCCCAAATTGCTTTGTTTACAAATGGCGACCGATATGGCAGCCACGTGGTCGGAAAATGACGTCATACGGTTTCCGTTTACACAATACACATTAATGCAGTCAAGGACGTAACACACATACACCTGTTTTATGTCATTTATTTTAATAGAGCGTATTTCTAAAAAAAAAGGTTTTGAACGGGTTAAAAAATCGAAAAAACATTTCTTTACTCTCGAACCAATACATGGCCGAACGAGAGTCATTGAAAATCTTACATGGCCGAACCAAGTTTTAAAGAATATAAATACATATTTTACGATTACACCAGCCTGAAATAAACAAATTATGTTTGATTGCCATTAGATCAAACACGATCAAGGCTTCTTTGATATCACAATCACGCACCGCTTAGTCACGTTTTGGCTGACTGTCCCGCGAGAGTCTGCGATACCTGGCGATATCTCGAAAACGTGTTAACTTTCACACTCAAATTCATCCCCGAGAGAGATAATTGGATTATATTACTGGCACAATAAACAGTTTGACACCTAACCAGGTATAATTTCTCTGTTTTTTCACTTCGATTTTAGCTTATTGGGTTTTTTTTCGGACCGATTTTTCAGCAAAATTTTTCAGCAAAATCGGTTTTCATTTTCAAAAAACGGTCTGGACCGGTAAAAAATCGGACTTCTAGAGCCCTGTATGGGGGTATATAATTTTCATATTTTTGGCTCATTCTTTTGGGGACTGCTCTCTAAGTCTGGTTACTACAAGTAGCAGGAGCAAATTTGCAAGCCTAGGAACTAGGCTAGAGCAAATTTACCAGCCTAGGAACAAGGCTATTTCGGACACTTAATATCTGCCTGGAACAGGCAGAGAACTTAGAATCACCTGGAACAGGTGAAAGGATAAATTTTTTCGGCAAGCCTAGGAACTAGGCAAGACAGACATCAAAATATTAGCCTGGAACAGGCGTAGAAATTATTTTTGTGGGGAAATAAAGGCCCGAGCCTAGGAACTAGGAAGAACAGACCTCAACTGCCCACCTGGGACCGGTGGAAAATGAGGTTCACCTGGAACAGGTGAGTAATAAGTTTATGCAAGCCTAGGAACTAGGCAAACAGACATCAAAATGCCCACCTGGAACAGGTGGAAAATGTGGTTCAACTGGAACAGGTGAAAGATTAAAGTTTTATGCAAGCCTAGGAACTAGGCAAACAGACATCAAACTAACCACCTGAAACAGGTGGAAAAATGGGGATCATTGGAGCAGGTGAAAGATTAAAGTTTTTTGCAAGCCTAGGAACTATGCAAACGGACATCAAATGTCCACCTGGAACAGGTGGAAAAATAAGGTTCACCTGGAACAGGTGAATAATAAGTTTATGCCAGCCTAGGAACTAGGCAAACAGACATCAAAATGTCCACCTGGAACAGGTGGAAAAAAATGTGGTTCACCTGGAACAGGTGAATAATAAGTTTATGCCAGCCTAGGAACTAGGCACACAGACATCAAATGTCCACCTGGAACAGGTGGAAAAAAAAAAAGTGGTTCACCTGGAACAGGTGAAAGATTAAAGTTTTATGCAAGCCTAGGAACTAGGCAAACAGACATCAAACTGTCCACCTGGGGCAGGTGGAAAGCGGGGTTCACCTGGAACAGGTGAGAGACTAGAAGAAGTGGAAAGATATGTATTTAAAAATAAATAATATATATATTATCACATATATATATATAAGTCACTGTCTGGAAGAAACTATATGAATGCATGTATAGCTGTCTAGAGTAAGTAATTCCAGATATAAAGAAACAGTCCCATTGATGACAAGAGTGCATAAGATCTACATATAAACATCTCGTATAGTGCATGTATCTTGCATGTATTCTTGCATTTTTAAATTACCCCTAATCCAACATATAATATCAAGATTGGCTAGTTACTCTTGCATGAAGGCGGAGCTAAGGGGAGGAAGGCGGGTTAAGCAAAGCAAGGAACTCTAATCTTTTTCACTGCAAAGTCACAACTGCCCCTTACCCAAGATGATTTGACTACCCCTCCTTTAAATGATCTCATTGATCCGTTCACTTTAGCCAATAATCATTCAGTATGGCTGCTGACTCACCAGGTCAGCTCGACCACCTGCAAGACCTCTGTAATCTAATAGTTACATAATTCCACTGAGAAACTCTTACAGTAGCATCATCAAACAAGATAAGTCAAAACACAATGTCTGGCTCTTAATCCCCAGTTATTTGGCAATTATTGACACTCTTTGATCTGACCATAGATATTGGCCAGGTCAAGAGAAAACTTAAAAGAGTCCAGAGATAGATATTAATATTGTGTATAAACCACAATTATACTAAATTGTCATTTTATACACAACCAATACCAAATAGCTTGAAATTTTTATTGACTTGATAGTCAGTTTCACATTTCAAATTATGACATGAATTAAAGTTTAAAGCTAAAGGAACATTAGACTGATATATAATGACTAACTACTAAACATGATAAATCAACTACCATAATATCCACCAAAACAACAATCACATACATATATAAATTACTCTAAAACATATTTGGCTCATTCTTTTGGGGACTGCTCTCTAAGTCTGGTTACTACAAGTAGCAGGAGCAAATTTGCAAGCCTAGGAACTAGGCTATAGCAAATTTACCAGCCTAGGAACAAGGCTATTTCGGACACTTAATATCTGCCTGGAACAGGCAGAGAACTTAGAATCACCTGGAACAGGTGAAAGGATAAATTTTTTCGGCAAGCCTAGGAACTAGGCAAGACAGACATCAAAATATTAGCCTGGAACAGGCGTAGAAATTATTTTTTGTGGGGAAATAAAGGCCAAACGAATTTGATTACTGATCAAATGAGGCCCCCAAAAATAAGAGCCAAGTATTAATAACATACTAGTGAAATGTGCTGTACTGAGAGATACACTCATTATCCTTTATGTCTTATCTGTAGAAGCTGTCATTGCTAAATACTGTTTATTCCTATTTTTTATTATGAAAGACTTACATAGTCTGATACCGTGATTTGACAGGCACTGCTGTTTACTGATACAGTTTACTCTGGGCCTCTTTAATAGTCGATCTTGGTATTCTGATGTATCTTGCATAGCATGATGAGTTCCAGCGCCCTAGTGATTTAATCAGGTGGTCTTCAATTCCAGCTGCAGCTGCTGATGTGACTGCACCAATTCGAAAAGAATGCCCACAGTACTTACTTTCGTTATATCCTAGCCGAGACAAAATGTCCCTTAAATATGCAATGAAAATATCTCTCGAAAAAGGTTGCTTTTTAAAATCAAGAAAAAGGGGAGCATCACTATCTAAAGATTGCTTCCTATACTTTGTTAAGTATGTACATACTTGTGACTGGGCATAATTTATCATTGCTGCAATAAAGAATACTAGTTCCTGTTTTAAATGGATCTGTTTTTGAGGAGGCTAAGAACAATGTAAACATTGATTTGTCTTCAGAGAAACTGATATCCCGGATACGGAGGAACTGAAAAGGAGCTTTGAGTGATCTCACAGTAAACTCTGAACACCTTAAAAACCCATAAAATGCAAGCAAACACATACATTGTAGCGTAATATCCATAGCTGGAGAGAAAAGACCATTTTTGAGCAGTCCACAAATCTGCTTTAGTACTTTTGAATCTATTGGTAAACGTGGCTTACTAACATTAATTTGTGATCTTTTGATACCTCTTAAAATACACTGCAGTCTGTCTGTTGTATTGAAAGGATTGTCATGTCCAGCTTGTAAATAATGGAAACGAATTCCCGCAAGATATAGCTTGATTGTTGTCCATTTAAGTTTTAAACAGGAGTGACAGTATGTGACAAAATAAATAAAACTGTCCTCTGTCACAGCTGGAAGACCTGTTGGCTGGAAAATGACGCCCGACATAGTCATAAACCTTAAGAAACACTGTAAAGTAGAAGTAAAACAAAGATCAGGAATTGATACAATTAACTTACTCCATCCATAAAAGACACCAAAGGGAAAGAAATACAAACATTAAGCGACCAGACCATAATGGAAACCTAAACAAAGGAAGGCCATATGGACAGTTACTTTCCCACAAAATGGCCATATGGCCATCCAAAATTAAAAGACACAAGTGATACACACAGTAAGTAACAAACAACAACATAAATAAATCGCCACAGAAGAGCCGCCTTGGAACGGTCAGTGGAAGATTTCCACTGGGGGGCTTAAATCGATTTTACGTGGCCACAATCCTCGCCCTTACTTCCGTGGCGATTTAGACAAATAATTTGTTCAGTCCGCATGATGGCCTCCTAACTCATCAGTGCAACATCTCCGTGAACACAGAAATCAAAGAACCACAGAGGTGAGACAACGGTGAGGACTCGACAGCAAGAAACCACTGAAATGCTGGAGCAAAAGAAAACCAACAGTTAGACTCCAAACCTGTATAATAAGCCAATCTAGTTGAACCAGCGACAGACGCATTCCACAGTTCGTTCACTCTACACTCTAGAATAGCATCAGCTCGGAAGCCGGCAGGCAGTTGGTAGGATGTGGGTCCGCTGATGGCGCCAGTCGACGAAACCTGTCTATCTGAAAACGAGATAACGAGTCCGCGATTATATTTTTTGCTCCCAGTATAAATTTTGCTTGTATCACAAAATTATTCTTAGCCTGGTGCCACACAAGTTTTCTGACGAATTTCATTATAAATGGAATCTTAGATCTTCCTTTGTTGATAATCTCTACAGTTGCCGCATTGTCACAGTTCACGACTATACGTTTTTTGCACCAATGTTTACCCCACAGTACTGCTGCCATTACAATAGGGTAAAGTTCGAAAAGAGCCATTGAGGCTTTACAATTTGAAGGAACCAGGTCTTTATCAAATTCTCCATAAAACCACATTCCATTATAGTACCCCCCATAGCCAGTAGGCGTGGCATCTGTATAAAAGTTTAAATTTTCAGACTGCGTGGTTTCCTCATCAAGAAAGAATGAAATGCCATTCCACTGTTTAAGGAAGAGTGACCACATTTTCAAGTCCGAACGACACTCACTTGACAACTTAACATGGTGGTGCAAATCCTTCACAGTGGTTGACAAGCGTATTAAGTATGACACAAAGGCACGTCCTGGATATATCACACGACAGGCGAAATTGAGGTGACCTAGGAGACTTAATAACTCTTGTTTTGTACAGGATTTCTTGTTCTGGAAAGAACCTATTATATCGGCTATGCGATGAATTTTTTCCTGTGGTAATCTAGCTTCCATTTTTACTGAATCTAAGATAATCCCTAAATATTCCAGCACATTAGTAGGACCAGCTGATTTATTAGTTGACAAGGGAATGCCCAGCTTGTTAAATAACATGGTCAGAATTGCCATAGTCCGGTCTGGCATAGAATCGGGTGGATCTATGGTTAAGAAATCATCTAGTAAATGCAACACATTTTCAATATTGTAATTTTGTTCTAAAATCCAACAAATTGCCACTGATAAAGAGTCAAAAATTTTTGGACTTGAACGATTCCCAAACACGAGTCTTGTGTAGAAATAGTACTGATTATTCCACTTCACCCCATGATAGGGCCACAATGATTGTCTAAGTGGGATCAATTTGAAGGCATCTTTAATATCGATTTTGCACATCCATGCTCCCATTCCTAATTTCTTAATAATCCGTACGGCACTATCAATGGTAACGTAGGACAGGGAAAAGTCTTCTTTGTTTATTAGCTCATTTAAGCTTGGATGATGTTCATTTTCATGTGGAGCAGACAGATCAACAATTAGTCGTTTTTTCCCAGAATATTTCCCTACAGCTATACCTAAAGGACTGATACGGTACTGTGGAAAAGGGGCCGAGTCATATGGTCCAATAAGATAGCCCCTGTTTAGTTCGGTCTGGAGTAGCTCTGTTGTTGAGTTAGGGTGTCGTTTTGCTGACAGGAGGTTATTACACTCAAATGACTGTTCAGGTAGTTGAGAATGACCTGTATCAAATCCCTTTTGGAAACCATCAATTAAGTAATTAACGAACACTTTATCTGGATGTTCCCTCAGTTCATAAACCAAATGGGAAATATTTACTGGACTTTTGACCGCTGTTATTTCTGACTGTTGGAATTGGCAGTTTTGGAGTTTTTTGAAATAGTACATGAAGGTTGGGGATGTTCTTTCTTACACGTAAGACACACATGTGCATTGTTGCATCTGGGGTTAATGCATCCTCTAACTGAGTTGAAATTATTGCAAATTTCTTGCCCATTAAAGGCTACTCTAGCTCTACCCCTAATGTCCATGGATGTATTATTACTTCTGCCTATAGAGTTGTGACTTTTCATCCTATTGATCTGGTTTGGACAGAATGCAGTCAGACGCAAAGAACTATGGCACAAATTGCAGAGATTGGCTGGCTGGTTAACAAAGATGCTAGTAAAGAGCTTATTGTTTCTTACTGACCAGTCAACTTTTTTGCCTGAATGTTTCAGATGCGCAGCCGCTTGTGCTGAAAAGGCTCTGTGATACTCATAAAAACCCTTTCCGTTATATCTGGTCGCCATATCTACTATGTCACGCTCATAGAGATCCAGCTCTAGCCTGCGAGATGGGTAGGTGTCACACATGATATTTTTATAGATTCCAAAGGCTTGTATAAATTGGGAAATAGTTAAAGCATTGTTTAAACGTGGATCAGGTTTGTCCTTGCTGACTGTGGCTGGATCAGAATGTAGTCCTGTGTAATAGGGTATAAGTAGAGAGGCAAGATTCACATCTTTACCTTCGACAATTTGTTTCCTTACAGTTGGATGTACTGTTTCAATGAATGGTAAGCTCTCTGCCGAATAACCAAACCTAGTCCTGACACCTGTATCCGTGGTACTAGTATGATACATGTTCTCACCAGGTAATTCTGAAATGTCCTGTGAACTGGTTCCCTCCGAATGTAGGACTGGCCCTAAACTAGGTACAAAAGGTACAGATTCCCTGAGGTTGTTGGGCTGTTCTGTTTCTACAGTATCCTTATGCACCTGTAACAGTTTGTCAACATTTCCTGACAAAGTCAACACAGTTTTTTGCAAATCAGTGACAGTTTTTGCAAGATTTCCTAATGTACTATCCTCTGAGCTTGCATTTCTTAAGTCTTCCCGATTGCTCAAACCACAGCCTGCATGCAACTGAATCAATTTAGACTTTTTGTCAGTTTTCTGGTATGGTATGTTATTACGGTTCAGTTCTGCACGAAGTTGTGCTACTGTCCAGTTTTGGGGTTGGCTCATGTCATATCTTGATCGAGCATTTATCACCAGATCTTGAGTTGAATCTGAGGCAACAGGTATATGAGATACTCTGTTTCTTCTGGATGCCATATTAGAAGCACAGGTCACACTTGAAACAATAAAGATAATTGTCTGAAGACTATCCAGATAATGGTCTGAAGAATATCCCAACATTAAATAAAGAAAAATCCACTGCTACTCCAACCAAAGAATGCCCAAAAATGTCCAACAAATACTGTGTAAATCATCCTGTAATATTAAGCAAAGCAAGGAACTCTAATCTTTTTCACTGCAAAGTCACAACTGCCCCTTACCCAAGATGATTTGACTACCCCTCCTTTAAATGATCTCATTGGTCCGTTCACTTTAGCCAATAATCATTCAGTATGGCTGCTGACTCACCAGGTCAGCTCGACCACCTGCAAGACCTCTGTAATCTAATAGTTACATAATTCCACTGAGAAACTCTTACAGTAGCATCATCAAACAAGATAAGTCAATACACAATGTCTGGCTCTTAATCCCCAGTTATTTGGCAATTATTGACACTCTTTGATCTGACCATAGATATTGGCCAGGTCAAGAGAAAACTTAAAAGAGTCCAGAGATAGATATTAATATTGTGTATAAACCACAATTATACTAAATTGTCATGTGTGTGTGTGTGTGTCTGTTAACATTTTCGTGTCTGCTCCATAACTTTTGAACCGCTTGACATATTTTCATGAAACTTCACATAAATGTTAAACACCATGAGACGACGTGCAGAACACATGAACCGTAACTCTTGCATTTCTACTTTCAGAGTTATTGCCCTTTGTATGTTTTAACTTGCATTTTCGTGTCTGCTCCATAACTTTTCAACCGCTTGATATATTTTCATGAAACTTCACATAAATGTTAAACACCATGAGACGACGTGCAGAACACATGAACTGTAACTCTTGCTTTTCTACTTTCAGAGTTATTGCCCTTTGTATGTTTTAACTTGCATTTTCTAGTCCGCTCCATAACTTTCCAACCGCTTGATATATTTTCATGAAACTTCACATAAATGTTAAACACCATGAGACGACGTGCAGAACACATGAACCGTAACTCTTGCTTTTCTACTTTCAGAGTTATTGCCCTTTGTATGTTTTAACTTACATTTTCGTGTCCGCTCCATAACTTTTCAACCGCTTGATATATTTTCATGAAACTTCACATAAATGTTAAACACCATGAGACGACGTGCAGAACACATGAACCGTAACTCTTTCTTTTCTACTTTCAGAGTTATTGCCCTTTGTATGTTTTAACTTGCATTTTCGTGTCCGCTCCATAACTTTTCAACCGCTTGATATATTTCATGAAACTTCACATAAATGTTAAACACCATGAGATGACGTGCAGAACACATGAACCATAACTCTTGCTTATCTACTTTCAGAGTTATTTCCCTTTGTATGTTTAAACTTGCATTTTCGTGTCCGTTCCATAACTTTTCAACCGCTTGATATATTTACATGAAACTTCACATAAATGTTAAACAGCATGAGGCTACGTGCAGAACACATGAACCGTAACTCTTGCTTGTCTACTTTCAGAGTTATTGCCCTTTGTGTGTTTTTACTTGCATTTTCGTGTCCGCTCCATAACTTTTCAACCGCTTGATATATTTTCATGAAACTTCACATAAATGTTAAACAGCATGAGACAACGTGCAGAACACATGAACCGTAACTCTTGCTTTTCTACTTTCAGAGTTATTGCCCTTTGTGTGTTTTAACTTGCATTTTCGTGTCCACTCCATAACTTTTCAACCGCTTGATATATTTTCATGAAACTTCACATAAATGTTAAACACCATGAGACGACGTGCAGAACACATGAACCGTAACTCTTGCTTTTCTACTTTCAACGTTATTGCCCTTTGTATGTTTTAACTTGCATTTTCGTGTCCACTCCATAACTTTTCAACCGCTTGATATATTTATATGAAACTTCACATAAATGTTAAACAGCATGAGATGACATGCAGAACACATGAACCGTAACTCTTGCTTTTCTACTTTCAGAGTTATTGCCCTTTGTGTGTTTAACTTGCATTTTTGTGTCCGCTCCATAACTTTTCAACCGCTTGATATATTTATATGGAACTTCACATAAATGTTAAACACCACGAGACGACGTGCAGAACACATGAACTGTAACTCTTGCTTTCCTACTTTCAGAGTTATTGCCCTTTGAATGTTGTAACTTGCATTTTCGTGTCCGCTCCGTAACTTTTAAACTGCTTGACATATTTTCATGAAACTTCACATAAATGTTAAACACCATGAGACGACGTGCAGAACACATGAACCGTAACTCTTGCTTTCCTACTTTCAGAGTTATTGCCCTTTGAATATTACGAGTTTTACCATACACTTGTGTCCCCTCTGTAACTTTAAAACCGTTTGAGATAATTTCATGAAACTTCAAACAAATGTAAAGCAAGATAATAGGATGGGCAGAACACAAGAACCATAACTCTTGTTTGCATACATTACAAATTATTTCCCTTTGAAGATTGTAAATTATGTGTCTGCTAACATCTTCTTGTCTTCTCCATTACTTTTAAACGGCTTGACATATTTTCATGAAACTCCACACGAATGTTGAACACCATGAGACGACGTGCAGAACACATGAACCATAACTCTTGCTTTCCTACTTTCAGAGTTTTTGCCCTTTGAATCTTGAAAATGGCCATTCTATGGAATATGGCCTGTATATGCAAAGAAGCTTTTGACATTGCTATTTTCAGCTGAGGTGATGGCACTGGCCACGGGTTTATGTGCCCCACTGGGCACTTTTGTCTAGTTGGATAAGAAATAAGAAGAAAAATAAAAATAACAAGATGAGTCTGTGAAACACTGATGCCCCCCTGACAGTGCATGTGAAATATGAAAGCCCTACCACTAACCAATCAAACGGCATTGCCAATGTTCAAGTCTTAAAAATAGTAGGTCAAGGTCACAAGGTAAAAAATTATGGTACCACTGAAAAGGTTGGTGACAAGGAATGCTCATGTGAAATATGAAAGACCAATCACTTTCCAATGGAAAGTAATGGCCAATGTTAAAGTTTTTAAAAAGCAGTTCAAACATCAAGGTCAAGGTCACAAGGTAAAAAATTATGGTACCACTGGAAAGGTCTTATGACATGGAATGCATAAGTGAAATATGAACACCCTATCACTAACCAATCAAAAGTTATGGCCAGTGTAAAGATTTTTGTCGCACCTGCTTTAGCAGGAAGACATAGGCGTGCAAGTTTCCGTCCGTCCGTCCGTTCGTCCGTCCGTCCGTCAACATTTTACACTGGATGTCTTGTCATCGCAACTCCTCCTACACTTTTAGACCGATCATTTGGAAACTTTGCATGTGCTTTCGCCATGTTATGAGGATGCGCATGTGGTTTGGACTTAATCTTCGAATCAATTTTTGTCACTTTTTCCATATTGTGAACTTAGTCATTTTTAGGTATGGAATACGTACCTCTTGTCATCGCAACTCCTCTTGCAGTTTTATACCGATCATTTTGAAACTTTGCATGTGCTTTCACCATGGTATGAGGATGTGCATGTGGTTTCGACATAATTTTCAGAATATTTTTTTCCGCTTTTTGCACATTATGAACTTAGCCATTTTTAAGCTTCATTTGATATACGATAGGTACCTCTTGTCATCGCAACTCCTCCTACAGTTTCATACCGATTATTTTGAAACTTTGTGTGTGATTTTGCCATGCTATGAGGATGCGCATGTGGTTTGGACTTTATCTTCGGATAAATTTTTGTCACTTTTTCCACATTGTGAACTTAGTCATTTTTAACCTTCGATTGATATATGATAGGTACCTCTTGTCATCGCAACTCCTCTTGCAGTTTTATACCGATCATTTTGAAACTTTGCGTGTGCTTTTGCTATGGTATGAGGATGCGCATGTGGTTTGGACTTTATCGTCGGATCATTTTTTTCACTTTTTCCACATTGTGAACTTAGTCATTTTTAACCTTCAATTGAGATATGATAGGTACCTCTTGTCATCGCAACTCCTCTTGCAGTTTTATACCGATCATTTTGAAACTTTGCGTGTGCTTTCGCCATGGTATGAGGTTGTGCATGTGATTTCGACATAATTCTCAGAATATTTTTTTTTCACTTTTACACATTGTGAACTTAGCCAATTTTAAGCTTTAGTTGATATACAATAGGTACCTCTTGTCATCGCAACTTCTCTTACAGTTTTATATTGATCATTTTAAAACTTTGTGTGTGTTTTTACCTATGGTATGAGGATGTGCATGTGGTTTTGACTTTATCTTGGGATCAATTTTTATCACTTTTTCCACATTGTGAACTTAGTCAGTTTTTTACCTCACATATATAGGCTATGGATTCTTCTCAAAGCCCTATATTCATTTCTTCTGCCTTAAATAAACTTTTATTTTTTTGTGTGGGGCAGGTGGGGAGCAGGTGCGACATCAACTTCACCGAAGTTGAATTTCTGGTTAAAAAGTAGGTTGAACATCAAGGTCAAGGTCATAAGGTAAAAAATTATGGGATTGTTGGAAAGGTCTTGTGACATAGAATGCACCGGCCGCCGCCCATTGGGGCTTGAAGAAAAAGATGGACCGCATGATGCTTCCACGCAGAGCTGAAACTGACCTGCACACGAGTACTGGTAGACCGCTTAGGGTATCTAAGCCTGCGCAGGAAAAGCTGTACGAGTCTGACTGTCCATGCTTATAAACCCTATTGGTTTCATTGGGTGGCAGGGCTTGAGATGTCATTTCATCTCAATGTCGGGTAAAAATCACACAGAATTGGAAGCAACATCTCCAAAATGACCTTTACAGTGTTGACGGGGACGTTAAACCTCAATCAAACAAAAAAACAGAGATAGAATGCACATGTGAAATATGAAAGCACTTACCAATCGAAAGTTATTGCCAGTGTTAAAGTTTTTGTCGCACCTGCTTTAGCAGGAAGAAATAGGCGTGCAAGTTTCTGTCCGTCCGTCTTTCCGTCAACATTTTACATTGGGTGTCTTGTCATCGCAACTCCTCCTACAGTTTCATACCAATTATTTTGAAACATTGCATGTGTTTTTGCCATGGTATGGGGATGCGCATGTGGTTTGGACTTTATAGTCCGATCAATTTTTGTAACTTTTTCCACATTGTGAACTTAGTCATTTTTAACCTTCAATTGATATATGATAGGTACCTCTTGTCATCGCAACTCCTCTTGCAGTTTTATACCGATCATTTTGAAACTTTGCATGTGCTTTCGCCATGGTTTGAGGATGTGCATGTGGTTTCGAAATAATTCTCAGAATATTTTTTTTCACTTTTTGCACATTGTGAACTTAGCCATTTTTAGGCTTCTGTTGATATACAATAGGTACCCCTTGTCATTGCAACTCCTCTTACAGTTTTATATTGACCATTTTGAAACTTTGTGTGTGTTTTTGCTATGGTATGAGGATGTGTATATGGTTTGGACATTATCTTTGGATCAATTTTTATCACTTTTTCCACATTGTGAACTTAATGATTTTTAACCTTCAATTGATATATGATAGGTACCTCTTGTCATCGCAACTCCTCTTACAGTTTTATACCAATCATTTCGAAACTTTGCATGTGCTTTTGCCTCCTACAGTTTCATACCGATTATTTTGAAACTTTGCATGTGTTTTTGCCATGGTATGGGGATGCGCATGTGGTTTGGACTTTATAGTCCGATCAATTTTTGTAACTTTTTCCACATTGTGAACTTAGTCATTTTTAACCTTCAATTGATATATGATAGGTACCTCTTGTCATCGCAACTGCTCTTGCAGTTTTATACCGATCATTTTGAAACTTTGCATGTGCTTTCGCCATGGTTTGAGGATGTGCATGTGGTTTCGAAATTATTCTCAGAATATTTTTTTTCGCTTTTTTGCGCATTGTGAACTTGTCATTTTTGAGCTTCAATTGATATACCATAGGTACCTCTTGTCATTGCAACTCCTCTTACAGTTTTATACTAATCATTTTGAAACTTAGCTTGTGTTTTCTCCATGATATGAGGATGTTCATATGCTTTTGGATATAATTCTTGGATCATTTTAGTTCATTTTATCACGTTGTGAACTTTGTCAGTTTTTTACCATAGGCTATGGATTCTTCTCGAAGCCCTATATTCATTTCTTCTGTCTTAAATAAACTTTATTTTTTGTGTTGGGCAGGTGGGGAGCAGGTGCGACATCAACTTCAATGAAGTTGAATTTCTGGTTAAAAAGTAGGTCAAACATGAAGATCAAGGTCACGAGGTAAAAAATTATGGTACCACTGGAAAGGTCTTGTGACAAGGAATGCAAATGTGGGATATGAATAGATAGAATGCACATGTGAAATATGAAAGCACTTACCAATCGAAAGTTATTGCCAATGTTAAAGTTTTTAAAAAGGAGGTCAAACATGAAGATCAAGGTCACGAGGTCAAAAATTATGGTACCACTGGAAAGGTCTTGTGACAAGGAATGCAAATGTGGAATATGAAAGCAGGGATTATTTTGGGCAGGGCCATGGGGCCATAGTCCCATCAGTTTTGAAAATGGCCCCTTGTTTTGGAAAGCAGGGGCCATTTTTACATGGGGAGAGATAGGGAGTAGTCATTCGGAAGCTAGTTCTTTCTGCGTTTTAGTCAAAATGGCCCCATCGGCATTTTCACCAGAATTATCCCTGTGAAAGCTCTATCAGTTGCCATTCAAAAGTTATGCGCAATGTTATGGTTTTTCCAGACAGACAGACAAACAGATGGACAGACAGACAGACCAAAAACTATATGCCCCCCAAATCTATGATTCTGGGGGCATAAAAACCAGCTGAAAAATGCTAGTTCTGGAGATAAGAATGATGCTGTTTTATCATATGACGTCGCGTCTGAGAGTGTAATAACGCCATGTAATATTTTTGATAATCCACTTGTGGATTAAATATGCAAATTAGCTAGATACGTCCTGTAATGTTACATGTACGGCGTCCTTAACGACGTCGCGTTTACTAATGGCGGAATATTGACATTTTTATAAAACAATCGTGAATAAAATGCGTTTTAAATGTCAAATGATAAATAGAATCTTGTATTCATGCTAATGTCTT